>CM031627.1:46391901-46407619 GCA_018398815.1 Conus ventricosus
GCAGGCCTACATGCACTGCAAACTGGTGTCGTCTTAAAGTGAGTGGAAGAATCGGTCTGCGCCATGTCACAGAACAGACAGTGTGTGGCAAAATCTTAGTTTAATAACAGAGAGAACAGAACAGGGCTGCAGGCATCTCTCCTTGTCTTAATAACCCTGATGTGCAGGCAATGTAATCACTTAACATAGAACCACATCGAACTCTTGCTTTTGATATCATTGTGCATACTTTTAATGCATTTGAATAACTTACCTTAATACCATTTTTAAGAGAACTGGCCAGAGAAGATTTCGATTTATCGTATAAAAAGATTTTTTTTTTTCGAAATTTATTAATGCATCTAAAATGTTCGATTGTAACAGAAACTGTTTCTGTATGAGAGCTAGTAAAGAAAACATGTGGTTGACTGTTGAATATCCTTATTTTTTTCAATCTAGTTTGATATTCGCCTGTGATACCTTTCCCTTCCATCCACTCTTGCAATCTGTTATTTATCGCCATAACCAAATAATTTTACGGCACATATTACCCAAAGAAATTTCCCTATAATATGTTAGGGTTATGATATCACCTTTTTTGAAAAAAAGGCTGAATAACAGATTCAGACCAGTTCTCAGGGAGCATATCATTATCCGATAGCTTCTTAAATAATTTCAGAAAAAAATTGTGTAACCTGATCATTTGAATTCTTTAAGAGCTCGCCAACATATGCAGGGGAACTGCTTTCGTTTTTTTTTTTCTTTCGTTTTCTTTATTTCCTTAAAGTAAGCAGTATTGCTTCTGTAGAGACTGAACGATTCATGCAGCCTTCCGTTTTCTTCAACTGAGCCCCTCGTTTACAATGTTGGCAGCATCCGTTTCCAGCAAGGCTTGAAAATGTTGAAACCAGCAGTCAATTAATATGCTATTTTTTAGGCTGTTTTCTTTGAAAGATACAATATGAACAACTTCCCAGAATTTCTTTAGGTTTATCACTGTCAATACAAGTTTATGTTATCAAGATTTGTTGAATTGCTTCTTGCCCTTTAATAAGTCTTTATACTCAGTTGGCAATGGCATATTCATTTCGTTCTTCAGTAATGGATTTTTTTCTTTCAAATTTTAACAGAATGACGAAATACATGTGAACATATTTTGGTATTTATTTACAGAGTTTGCATTCTAACTCAAACCATTTACTTGAATTTCCATTGTTATCAAGTGATACACGTGTTTTCATGGATTCAGCACTTACTCTTATACAATCATTAAAAGCTTTAAGAGCATCGTTTACGTTAAAAATAATTTAAATCAATCGCAAAACCAATTTGGTGTGTATTTCATCACTACACAAAATAGTAGTAATTTTTTCAGCACACTTTTTCCCACCACAAAAGTTCCTGTATAACAAAACCCTCTTTTTGCGTAAAAATATCAGATGAATGTTACTTTGCGAAAACAACACATGCAGTCAATGGCAAACGGTCAGAATCAAAACGATTGACAAGTGATAATTCGCAGAAGTCAAACAATAATCATAACAAGTTCACGTGAAAAGGCAAAATAGTTTGTAACACTACTTCCCACATCAGATATGAATATGTAGCAACCTTTATGTTCGCCTCTGCACACGCCATTCAAAATACTCAAGTCTAATATAGTACACATGCTCAATAATTGTTTTCATAGTTGTTCAGACTAATGTCATTATGATTGCCGGTTCAAATCAAGAGACAAACTATTGAAATTATACTTTTCAGAGTAGTCGTAAAAATATTAGCAGTTGTACTGTTCAAATTACTGTTCAAATATGATCGGAACATGGCCGGCCAGTCTCCTAATCTGAATCCGTGCAAAGTGCCCCCCTCACCACGGAAATACCTTTTGCCATTTATGAGCAGGTGATTGGAGACCATTGTGGATCTTTTGCCATCATTTCCCGCTTTTTTTCAGGTGGGGGTACAGCTTGCGCCTTATCCCTCGCTTGGAAGGAGAAGTCTTCCACTACAAAAATACCAGCGCAGTTTCGCAGAAGTCAAACAATATCATAACAAGTTCACGTGAAAAGGCAAATAGTTTGTAACACTACTTCCCACATCAGATATGAATATGTAGCAATACCTGCAGTTTCTTTTTCACATTCAGAATTTGCACTTTGTGTTAGTAACAAGTGCATCTTGTGATGATCGGAGAGGCTGATCAGCTATTCAAATGGTGGACTCTGTCGAATTCAATGTCAGTACTAATATTCAATTTATCAGTAATGATATCACGTATAGTTTGCTTTCACACTGTTCTGCAGACTCATTTGGTCTTTATGAATTCAATGTCAGTACTAATATTCAATTTATCAGTAATGATATTACGTAGTTTGTGTTCTGCAGTCTCATTTGGTCTTTATGAATTCAATGTCAGTACTAATATTCAATTTATCAGTAATGATATTACGTAGTTTGCTTTCACAGTGTTCTGCAGACTCATTGGTCTTTATGAATTCAATGTCAGTACTAATATTCAATTTATCAGTAATGATATCACGTAGTTTGCTTTCACACTGGTCTGTAGACTCATGTGGTCTTTATTTATTCCATAAAATATAAGTTTATTCCTCTTGGATCTGCCCTTAAGGTCGTCAGTCTTTTTTAAATGGTTCAACTTAGGAAAGTAGATCAGAGTTTTCCTTTAACAGACTTGATTTCCTTTTTTCGGGTAATCACTTTATCTTTAAAACCAATCACATTACTTTGCAACTCAACATACTGCTCTTGCAGTCCTTTCAGACAGCATTCCACTTCATCAAGCTTACAGTTTGTTGCGGTGTACTGGACCTTCATGGACTGAAGCATCTCCATGACGTCAGTAAGAGTAGGCGACCGGGAAAGAGGAAGTGTAGACTGTCCACTGCCCTGGGATGTTGCAGTCCTGTCCAAGCTCGTCCATCCACTGCTGCCCAGTCGTGACTGCCTCAGGCTGTCCTTGGGTCCAGGGTTCTGCTAAACGTCAACGCACCTCATCAGCAAACTGCCCAGAATAAGAGGGTGGGGAGCAGGCCAAGGGTGACAGCGTCCAGTCTGCTCCAAGGTGTCACATGGCGACTCGCACGGCTTTCGTCTCCATGGCCCCCTCGTCATAAACGAGAGGAAGACCCGCCATGAAGGAGCCGCATGTTGCTTGAAAAGTGAGTGGGGTTGTCGGCATGGTTCAGTGGAAGGACAGTGGCAAAAATGGCGATCAGGATCAACTTCTTTCTTCTTCAAATGGCAAGAATTAACGAGACGACATCACATGCGGTCTGCACGCTCCACGAGAGAGAGAGAGAGAGAGAGAGACAGACAGACAGACAGACAGACAGACAGACAGAAGACAGACAGACAGAGACAGACAGACAGACAGACAGACAGAGAAACAGACAGAAGACAGACAAGAAAATATAATAAATATAATATATATAATATATATATACCAGTTTAAAAAGGATTTTAAAATAAGAGGTTAAAACTACAATTTTTATAATAGCGCTCTCAGTATTATACAACAATTTGAAAGACGGATAAACACGGTTATACCTACCGTGGTTGTTGGGCGTGTGAGTCTGCCTGTAGCACGTGGCCTGCCGATTTTTCTTTTTTGGGGCGCGTTTCAGGGGGGACGTGCCACGGATGGTGCATTGACAAGATATTCCATTTATGCCTGCATTGTTTATCATTTCTACTTTAATCTGAATTAGGCAAATTAGTAAAAGATTCCTGAAAAGCAATAGAGGATAAAACAAACACTGAATACAATCTTGGAAAAAGTTATAATTATCCAATGGTTTAAAAATTACACAAAAGACAAATACATGTCAACTTTTACATAGTGGATTCTACCTCTATTATGAGAATTCTTACTAAAGCCCAAGATTCGCCCAAAAAAATACAAATTAACAGATCTGAGATGAATCATCTCCAACCTAGAAACCCTTTCATAGCAACATTGAAACTTGGGTTAAAAAAACCAGCGAAATTCACATTCGACGTCACGATGGATCTTATGACGGAGCTGACACGGTGAATTAGTTGGACACTTTTCATGTTGTCTCAAATGACAGAAAATACTTGGTATACAGGTTGGCTTATAACAGAGATGACGTTCTTCCCACGTAAACAATAAACCAAAAATCTTGAAAACAAGAAAAAAGAACTTTGTAAAATTTTTCAAAGCCATAACCAAAAAAATCACAGTAGAAGCCAACAAAAAAACAGTAAATTATTTAGACATAACTTAGACCTTAAGATCATACATACAAACCATACAAAAAACCTAATGAAAACACCCGTTACGTAGACATCAATAGTAACCACCCACCCTCCATCTTAAAAACCATCCCTAATGGTAAAAACAAAAGATTATCTAAACTGTCCATCAATGAGAAAGAATTTAACAGTGCAGCAGCTAATACCAAGAGGCGCTGAAAAAAGTGGCTACAACTAAAATTTTACAATACAACCCAGATAAAACAACATGAACAGCAACAGGAAAAACGGGAAAAGAAAAATTATATGGTATAACCTCCATATGATGGAAGAACAAAAACTAAACGTAGGAAAAGTTTTCCCTCAGAATCCTTAAAAAAATCATTCCCAAAAGAACATGTACTATCTAAAATTTCAACAAAAATACCGTCAAGCTATCATACTCGTGTATGCCCAACCTTAAAAATATAATTGATTCTTCCAATAAAACCAAAAACAAAACACAACCAAAGAGGGTGATGAAAGGATATCTTGTAATTGCACTAAAAAAGACCAGTGCCCTTTGAATAATAAATGTCTCTACAACAATATTGTGTACCAAGCTCGGTAACAACAGACAGTGATAAAGAAACATACATAGGAATCACGGCTAACCACTTTAAAACCAATATGCAAACCATAAACAGTCTTTCAAAATGAAAAATATAAAACCAAAACAGAATTAAGTAAATATATTTGGAAGCTGAAAAATGGGAAAATGATTACAACATATCATGGAAAATTAAAAAAAGAGCAACACCATACAACAACATTTCTAAAAAATGCAACTTATGTACTACAGAAAAGTGGCTGATATTATTTAAACCCCACCTAGCATCCCTAAACTCTAAAGTAGAAATGATAAAACAATTGCAGGCATAAATGGAAATCTTTGTCAATGCACCATTCCGTGGCACGTCCCCCCTGAACGCGCCCCAAAAAAGAAAAATCGGCAGGCCACGTGCTACACGCACAGAACTCACACGCCCACACACCACGGTATATAACACCGGTGGCGTGCCCCAAATTGTATTGTATCCCCTGAGGAGAGCGCTTTTAGCTTGAAACAAGCTTGTAGGTTTTAACCTCTTCATTTTTAAAATCCTATTTAAACTGGTATGTCGCTCCCTACATGGTTGAGCACCTTTTGCGTCCTGAGTTGCTTTTTAACCCTGATTTTATATATATATATATATATATATATATATATATATATATATATATAATATATATATATATATATATAATATGTTAAAATAATGTTTTTAAAAATCAGTCATCTACAATTTGTTTCGAGCGCGTTGCGCTGTCATCAGGATGATTTTGGTTTTGCTCACCGCCGGTGTTATATAGCGTGTGGGCTCCGGTTTGCGGTTGTTTGCACATGCGGTTGGCTGCACGTGGTTTTTGAGATTTCAAGGTTTTTGTTTTGGGGTGTATTCACTAACAACGATTTCCATTTATGCCTGCGTTGTTTACTATTTCTGTTTGGTGTTTAGATTTGCTAAAATGTGGTTTGCATAGTATTAACCATTTTTCAGTTAAACATAGGTTGCACCTTTTTGAAATGTTGCTGTTGATGATGCTCTTTTATATTTCCCAGGATATATTGTAGTTTGTTTTTGCGTCTTTAAGTGTCCAGATATATTTACTCAGTTCTGTTTGGTTTTTGTATTTTTCTTTATTAAATGACTGTTTGTGGTTTGCATATCTGGTTTGAAGGGTTTTCAGATCCTATGTATGTTTTTTTTTCATTTTCTGATGTCACAGTGGCTTGGTATAACAATGTTGTTGTAAAGGCATTTATTGCTTAGGGGCACTGCTCTTTTTGATGAAATTTGCAAGATTTCCTTTCTTCACCCTTCTTTGCTGTGTTGGTTTTCATTTTGCTAGATGCGTCAATTAAAAGCCATACCCAATGGCATAAACAAGAGACTATAAAACCCTGTCATGCAATGAAAGAGTATTCAACAATGCAGCAGTTGAATACCAAGAAGCACTGCAAAAAGTGGGTACAGCTACAAACTACATACAACCCAGACAACAACACAAAAAAAAAAGAAAACAGGAAAAGAAAATCATATGGTATAACTCACCATACGAAGGGAAACTCAAAACAAGCATAGGGAAAGAATTTTTTAAAAATTTTTAAAAAAACTTCGTTCCCAAAAAGAACAACAAACTACATAAAATATTCAACAAAAACAAACCCTCAAACTATCATATTCATGTATGCCCAACCTCAAATTTAATTGACGCATCTACAAAATGAAAACCAACACAGCAAAGAAGGGTGAAGAAAGGAAATCTTGCAATTGCATCAAAAAAGAGCAGTGCCCCCCAAGCAATAAATGCCTTTACAACAACATTGTATACCAAGCCACTGTGACATCAAAAATGAAAAAGAAAAAATACATAGGGATCACTGAAAACCACTTCAAAACCAGATATGCAAACCACAAAACGGTCATTTTAATAAAGAAAAATACAAAACCAAACAGAACTGAGTAAATATATCTAAACTTTTAAAAACGCAAAAAAAAACTACAATATATCCTGGGGAAAACAAAAAGAGCATCATCATACAGCAACATTTCAAAAAGGTGCAACCTATGTTTAACTGAAAATGGTTAATACTATGCAAACCACATTTAGCAACTCTAAAAAACCAAAACAGAAATAGTAAACAACTGCAGGCATAAATGGAAATCGTTGGTAGTGAATACACCCAAAGCAAAAAACCCGAAAATCTCAAAAGGGCACGTGCAGCCAACCCGCACGTGCAAACAACCGCAAACGGAGCCCACACGCTATATAACACCGGCGGTGGGGAAACCAAAAAACATCCTGATGACAGCGCAACGCGCCTCGAAACAAATTTGTAGATGACTGATTTTTAAAAACATTTTTTTTAACAAATGTTGCTCCCCCAAAGGGGTTGAGCACTCTGAAAATCATTTTAGGAATTTTAATCACTTGATTGATATATATATTATTTATATAATATATATATATATATATAATATAAATCGCTACTTATGGCAACCACTGAAAAAGGGGATGTTAAGGTTACCACATCTATATCTGTTAATTTTTAAATGATTTCTAAATCAATTAGTCATTATGTTCTGTTTTCTTTGAACTCTGAAGTTGTAAGAAAAAAATTTAAAAAATAAAAAAGACAGATAAACATTTTACCCGGTTTAAACCCCAAGGTTTTCTTAGTGTTTGTTGGGTCTTAGGACAACAGCAAATTTGTTAAAAATTTCCAAGCAAATTGAAAGGAGGTACGAAAGGAATGATCGGTTTGGCCCAGATTTGGGTCTCGTTCAATGCTCGCTTTCTCAAGCGACGATTGAAAATTTTAAAAATAGCTTGAGTGTGCGTATATCTGGCAAGATCGACGGTTTACAGAAAAGACTTACAAAGCCTTTTTGTTCTGTTTTTCAAAATGTTAATGTGATGAAAGAAGTTCATGTGTAACTTTTTTTCAAAACAACCCCCTTTGAAAAAAAATATATTTGACCAAATAGGCTGGTAGCCCCTAAAACTCTTTTTTTGAGTGGTTGCCCTAAGGTGAAGATCATTAAAACCATATTACTCTCCAACGGCTTATTGGAAAAAAGCCAAAATTTACCCAGACAAAAATTAAGACAATGAATCCCCGATGCGTATTGAAATAAGGCTGTATGCACGATTCCCTTCTCGTACCCGGCCAAAACCTTAGGACGACAAATCGCGGTTGTCCTAGTGCAAAGTAATATAAAAACGGGTTTTATGTCAACCATTGGTCATCCTAAATACCCTTTAAGATAATTTAAAATATATATATATATATATTATATTATATATATATATATATATATATAAACAAATCTCTTCGTTGCAAACTCGTAGACTCTTAGTACTTATGCAACAAAACTCCTTCTTGCAAACTTAGGTCCTATTCATTTGATTTCTTCACTAAAAATCTGTTGGACTTACATCTGCCATCTTCATTGCTGGCATAGATCTGTTCATGGCAAACGATTGTAGGCAAGAATTTGATCTATTTGTTTTTTTTAATGATTTTCCTCATGTATTCTATCTCTTCATTGCAAATTGTTTGGACTCACACATCTTCTCTCTTTTTGTTGCGCTCATACGTCTGCCCTCTTCATTGCAAACCGTTCATGTATGGATCTGATCTCTTCATTGCAAACCGTTCATGTATGGATCTGATCTCTTCATTGCAATATTTATTGTATGTGATCTCTTTATTTCAAAATAATGTATTAACATAAATAACTGATCCCTTCATTACAGACCGTTCATACTCATTAACCCGAATTCTTCATTGCAAGCTATTGGTATACATACATTTGATCTTGTCAAACATTTGAAGACGATCCGATAGATATTGAAACAGACTCAAATGTCACTGTTTTATCTGGACCGTTCGCTATTCCACATGTTTCGATGCTCGCATTAACAACATGACTCTTTAATGTGAGACAAGCGTTTGCCTACGGATAAGAAAGATGACAGTTCAGTTTTTTTGTTTTAGTTACATTTCACATCCATGACAAACACATGACCAAAAATATGTTCAAAGAGTTCTACTCCAGATAATTATGTTCTAGAGCGTCTCATATAGTTTCAGCATTTAAAGTAAAATAATCCTATCATATCGAGAAGAACATCCAATATCTTTATACGGTACCTTTTTTCTTTTTAGTTCATCAGACTAGATTTTTAATTTCAGATTTCATTTGTGTTGATAAGTGCAACAAATGATAGTATCTTCCAAAAAATGTGCACAATCTTCTAATAAACTTACCAGGTGAATTCAATTTTTGTGTAATTGTATATATCCGTGGTCCAAATGAAATTTGTGTTTAATTGACGATCAGTGCACATTAATACATTCATAGAAATGAGTTATAAATCGAATTGTCAAAGCTTGGTGGTGAGAGTCAGCAGTGTTGTGAAGAGAGATATTACCAACAAGCAAACAATAAGAACCACAACAACAATGACAACTGGAAGTCTACCAAAACCATGAAGTAGGATCTACTTTTCTTTGCAGTGTTATTTACCATAACAGTATTGAACGCTGGTATGTACCATCAAACTAAACACAGGGACAGGTTAAATAAAGTCTGACATGCTCCTCATGCTAAATGTGCTGAAAACATGATTCAGCCAGGATGTCAGATTCGTGTGGACATATCCCTCATGTACGTATCACTTACTACTAACTGCTTCAAATGAAAGACAGAAAATGAGGATGGTGATGCTGATTTTATTGACGATGACGACGAGACGACGACGACGACGATGATGATGATGATAATGATGATGATGATGATGATGATGATGATGATGATGACAGTCACACCAACCGCGCAATAACACCACCACCGCCACTTCCTCCACAACCACCACCACCACCACCACCACCACCACCACCACCACCACTACTACTACTACTACTACTGCTGCTGCTGCTGCTGCTGCTGCTGCTGCTGCTGCTACTACTACTACTACTACTACTACTACTACTACTACTACTACTACAACCAGAGTTTCAGTTTCGTCAAGGTGTCAATGCATGCGGACTAGTCCATATACGTTACACCATATCCGCCAAGTTTTGAGACCACACAGTGCATAATTTAAACTATTGGATAAGCGCATTATTGACTAAGATAAACGATTATAACCAGAAGGTTTTGTGGCTACGACTTAGCAGATGTCTGACCTACGTATTAGCCTAAAGCGCTGGTCAGACCTTGAGTAAGCTATCTAACATAGACTGTGCCATTATTATCACGCGCGCGTGTTGTATGTGTGTGTGTGTGTGTGTGTGTGTGTGTGTGTGTGTGTGTGTGTGTGTGTGTGAGATAGAGAGATAGATAGAGAGAGAGAGAGAGAGAGAGAGAGAGAGAGAGAGAGAGAGAGAGAGAGAGAGAGAGAGAGAGAATGAATATGTGTGTGCAAGGGTGTGTGGGCATGGGCCTATGTGTTTGTGCTAGTATAAGTAATGCTCGCGCGCGCGCGCGCGCGCGCGCGCGCGCGTGTGTGTGTGTGTGTGTGTGTGTGGTGTGTGTGTGTGTGTGTGTGTGTGTGTGCTTGTGTGTGTGTATGTGTGTGTGTGTGTGTGTGTGTGTGTGTGTGTGTGTGTGTGTGTATACGCGCGCGCGTCCATGTGTGTGTGTGTGTGTGTGTGTGTGTGTGTGGTGCGTGCGTGCGTGCGTGCGTGCGTGCGTGCGTGCGTGGTGTGTGTGTGTGTGTGTGTGTGTGTACGCGCGCGCGTCCATGTGTGTGTCTGTATATGTGTGCATGCGCACGTGTGAGCATGTATGTGTGCATGTAGGCATATGCATGTGTGTGTCAGACACACACACACACACACACACACACACACACACCACACACACACACACACACACACACACACACACACACACACACACACACAACTTATGTACATTCCACATTACACACTTGCACCACTTCGTATGTGCATACTCACCAGTACACACTATGATAGTAGATAACACGAGGGATCCTAAAAGATTCGAAGTGTCCCGTCTCAGCTGACGTGTGTCTAGTCATTTGTGTCTGCTACAGGATGTTTATGGAAATATCCGTTCATCGTGTTTGTTGATGTGATCCTTAAGCTTTCTCATCACATCAGATCAGCTGTGCTGTACTTCAGTTGTTTTTATTTCCTTGCCTGCCAGTATGTCTGCTCTCCCTTTTCCTTTGACCCGAGCATGACTTCAGCGGTACCTTCACAGGAGTTTTTACCACAACCACCCACGCAGACGCAAACAGACTCAGACAAAGAAACGCATCCCAAAGGCAATATGATATGACAGGTTCAGTTTCAGTTTCAATTTCATCAGGGAGGGATCACTGCATGCGGACTAGTCAATATACGCTACACCACGTCCGTCGAGTTTAGAGACCACACCACGCATGATTTTAAGCTGATGGATAAATGAATTACTATGATGAGACAATTGAAGAAGAGGGTCTCGTGGCTACGACTTAGTAGATATGATGTCTGACCTGCACTTTTTCTTTTTTTTTTACTTTTTTAAAAATTTCATTTCAAACATTTACATGAACATAGGACATACATAAGCAGTAGGAATTTTGGAAAAAAAAAAAAAGAGAATTCAGCAATCCCACAAGCAAGAAAAAAATTCAACATTTTTCGGTTGAAAAAAAAAAAGAAAAAAGAAAAGAAAAGTAGGTTTTGCAGAAGAAGTGGAGGGAGGGGTAGAGAAAAAGAGAGAAGATGAGAAAGAGCGAGAGAGAGAGAGAGAGAGAGAGAGAGAGAGAGAGAGAGAGAGAGGGGGGGGGGGGGGGGGAGGGAGACAGAGGCAGAGAGAGACAGAAAAGAGGGACACGTTGGATGGATTACATTCAATCAAGTAGTGAATTTTGACACAAGTTACTTTCACAAAGCGAATCACACTGGCCAGAAAACAAAAATATAACCATCAATAAAAGATAATAATGATGTCAGAACAGACATATGTACAGACTCATCTGCAACATTAGGTAGTCTGTGTGTACAAAGATCAGAGCATAACAGGTTACTAAAAGTTGACAAAGCGTTTAAGTCTGTGAATATGGGTCATAGGATACAGATCGAGTGATGTTTAAATAGTTAATCATTCACAAATAATGGTTTGTACACTGACCATTTCACAGTGAAATCTGCATGGTTTAATTTTAAGTATGCGATGTGTTCTTCATTTTATACCGATTCTTTAGTTTCCTTATAAATGCACTTTTTTGTGGTAAACTGTTTTGTACTTTACAAGTATATAAACAACGTTTTTCAGTTCGAAGGCAAGTGCTACCTGCAAATCTTGGGTACAGCCATGGGCACTCCCATGGCGCCATCTGTGGCCAACATCTTCATGGGGTGGTTGGAGCAACGCCTCCTCTCAACTTCTCCATGGAGGGTGGACAGCAACATTTGGTGCCGATTTATAGACGACATAGCCATGCTCTGGCTCGAGGGAGAAGAGCAGTTGTGCAAATTTCTGAAGTGGCTCAACCAACAGCATCCCACAATTAAATTCACAGCCAACTACGGCACCAGCAACATCCCGTTCCTGGATGTTAGTGTCAGCATCAGCGATAGCCACATCCACACGACCTGTACATCAAAAGCACCGATGCACATCTCTCTCTTCCGTTCAATTCATGCCATCCAAGACACTGTGTCCGTAGTATTCCCTACAGTCAGTGCCTGCGTATCCGCCGGATCTGTTCTAGTGACACCACTTTCAGCCAACGATGTCAGGAGCTGTGCCAGAGACTGTCAAGGAGAGGCTACCCTAGACCCCTGCTCGACGCAGTCACTATGAAGGTGGCTTCCATACCCCGGCAAGAAACTCTCTGCTACAAGAGCAAGATAACACCACACAGAATCCCCTATGTGGTGACACACAACCCTAGCAACCCACCCCTGGGAAGATGGCTGAAGGAAAACATGAGGACCCTACACTCTAGCCGCCGCATGCAGGAAGCGGTACCTCTTCCGCCTATTGTGGGAGAAAGAAACAGCAAAAATCTACGGAGAATCCTCATGCCATCCAAACTTCCTTCACTCCACATGCCAGCAAACTCAGCTCCACGTGGCTGTTACAAATGTTCTGCCAGTAAGTGCATCATATGTAAACACCACTTACAAACTACATCAACATTTTCAAGCATACGCACTCATCAACAGTTCACCATTAGGGATCACATGACATGCCAATCCACTAACATCATATACCTCATAGATTGTCTTAGGTGCAGAAACACTCAATACGTAGGGGAAACAGGCAAAACGTTACAAAACAGATTCTATCATCACCGTTCAGACATCAAAACAAACAAAAACACTCTCGTAGCTAGACACTTCAACAGCAAAAATCACACACTGACCGACCTGACCTGCACAGCCATAGAACAAATTAGACAACCAAATGCATCAACACGTAAATATAGAGAAAAATACTGGCGACACACACTGAAGACAAACTACCCGGACGGCCTGAACGTTTGGGATTAAAACTGGACTAATCCTATGCAACTTCCTGTTCTGGACAAACACGTCATGTGCTGCCAAGACTATGGTGGTGGATACTGAAGGTGTTGATGTTGATTGGTTGCTGTGCTCTTTGCTGTCCACCTTACTGTGCTCATTACTGTCCCCAGCTTCTCATGCCCTAGAAGTGGGAGCCTATACTCGCCCCATCCCCACCCCTTGGCTCCCCCCCTCACTCGCCCCCCTGTTCTCCCTCCCCCCCCGACCCACCTCGCCCTATAGCCCCCCCCCCTTTTTTTTCTTTTTTTTTTTAACCCCCGCCCCCACATCCCCTTCCACTTTCTTCTCTGCTCCACCCCAGTGTACAACCATCCACGCTCACATCCTTTCCTACCACATGCTTTATCTTCCCCTGCTCTTATTCCACCTAATCCTCCCCCCCCCCCTCCATCTCTACTACGTACTATCTCCATTACTTTTTGCTCATTACCTTTACCTTCCTAACCCCCAAATCCCTAGAATCCCCCCCCCAACCTCTTTTTCCCCCTCAAATAGACTTCTTGCCCTCACCCCTTTTTCTTTTCCCTCCCCCCCCTCCCTTTATTAAGTATATTTCTCATCATTTTAACTTCCTCGGTGCACCCCTTTGTTCTTCTCTTTGCCCTCTCTCTCTCTCTCTCTCTCTCTCTCTCTCTCTTACCCCTCCACCACCACCTTTCCCTCCCACCGCCCCCTTTCCCCCCCCTCTCAGCCACCCGTCCAACTATTCCTGTCCCCTAGTACCCTCCTTCATTCCTCCATCCCTTACCCCGTTCCCATAGCGCATTTTTCTCTCTCTTTCTCTCTCTTTCTCTCTCTCCCTCTCTCTTGCTCCCTCTCTCCCTTTCTTTTTCACTGTCTCTCTTCTCCACTTCTCTCTCTCTCTCTGTCTCTCTCTCTCTCCGTCTCTCTCTTTCTTTCTATCTCACCCTCTTTCTCTCTCCCTCTCTCCCTTTCTCTCTCTCTTTCTCTCTCTCTTTCACCCCCATGCGAACTATGCTTACATATGTATATGAATGCGCTTATCTGGATGCGCTTAAGCGCATACATGTCTGTGCGAGTGTGTGTGTGTGTTGTGTGTGTGTGTGTGTGTGTGTGTGTGTGTGTGTGTGCGCGCGCGCGCGCGTGTGTGTGGCGATGAATGTGTTTGATGTTGGGTATGTGTTGAAAAATCGCCAGGGTTGATGCAGTGTGTGTGTGTGTGTGTGTGTGTGTGTGTGTGTGTGTGGGTGGGTGCGTGCATGCGTGTATGTGTGTGAGTTAGTGTGTGTGTGTGGGGGGGGGAGTGAGCGTGTGTGTGTGTGTGGTGTGTGTGTGGTGTGTGGTGTGTGTGTGTGTGTGTGTGTGTGTGTGTGTGTTGTGTGTGTGTGAGCACACTGACATGTTTTCCACTGCCTCTTCAACGATATGTTCGTGCAAGTGATTTTAATTCTTTTTGAACTTAATTCAGCTTCTGTTTTATGTGACAGGGACTTGGATGTCTGTGTGTGTGTGCGTGTTCAGTTGGCCAACCTTTTAGCCTGAAGAAGGTTTGTAATAAACCGAAAATTTGCTCTGTACAACGGCGTTACCGCGTTTTACTTGTTTGAGTCTTTTACAAGTATATATATATAGTATTTTGCGAAAAGAATTATAAAATAAAAATTACATCACTAGAAATTGCTGCATCATTCCCAAATGGTATCAGTGACTCTGTCAGTCGCACATTTTGTGCATTCATACATCTTTCTTTCATTAAATCAGTGAGATTATTCCAGAATAATTGTACATAATGACCTTCCAGAACACATGATCAATACTATCTTTATACTCTCCACAAAAGTCACATCTATCATTATTTTTTTACACCAATTTCCTTTAATATGATATTTGTACATAGACATCTATGTATTATTTTTAGCTGAAACCACTGGAGTTTTACATCCTGTATCCTGTGTGCGTAAAAAAAACAAGATTTCCAGTCATGGGATGTTGAGAGCTTGGCATCCAATTTTTCGCAGCATTTAGGCGTTAAGTTATTTGTAATCAATATATCGTAATATAATCTACAACCTTTGTGAACCGAAAACAGTTGTTTAAAACACAATGATGAGTTTCGGTATGCATTGTTATTTATATTAATGCCAGACTTTTTTGCATAGTCAAGTATTACTGATCTTTAACCAGCGTAAGAAAAGAATTGATATTAATATCATACTTATCCTTGAAACATGTGTATGTGAGGAACTGCCCATTATCATCAAAGAAATGGGCAACACATAATATGTTTTTGTTATGCAATACTTGTGAGATGATAAATTTTTTCCATTTGAAACCGCTTGTTATAGCATAAAGTTCGCAAGAAGTTCAGCAAATTTTTAGGAATGCTTTTAGATAGTCAAG
>CM031627.1:46408619-46421119 GCA_018398815.1 Conus ventricosus
TTTTCCCCCAAAATTGCCCACCAAACACAGTGAGTTAACAAAAAAAAAATAGTATTTATTTGTTAAACTTATTTTTTTTACCCTATTTCGGTTTTAACTGATCATGTGTTTGTTTTTCAATGTTCTGTTTAATTGCATCAGTGTCTACCTGTCGTGAAGTAAAAGTCTTTCTCCACTCCTTTTGAAGTTAAATTTTCTGTCGTCTGTAATCCTCACCATCAGCCATAAGCTTCTGAAATTCTTCGTCCATAATGTTTTCATCCTGTAATGATTTGCTTATTCTTAATCTTAATGAACAAAGTTTTGCTGATGCTAGGGCTACAATGGCGGTGGCTTTTGTAATTTAGGAATTAATTTTTTTTTTAAACAGCACTTACAATCATAGACATGGCACCTAAACCTAACCCGAGGCCTCCTAAGGCTAAAGAGACTGGCGCTCCAGCCCCGGTGGCTAAAACAGCAACGCTAGATCCAGCACTTACGCTAGCCACAGCTGATGAGCCAGTAATTACATAAGAAAGAGTATTTAAAGCTTTAGCATATTTCTTTCTAGTAGCCCTATACTTATCTAAGTCGCTTTCTATTTCCTTTTGAAGTTCAGTTATTTGCTTTAATCTAAACTGTTTGAACCTCCATTTTTAAATAAGATTATTTTTTAAATTAATCTGTACATATCTTCTTATTAATCCTTCAGGCAGTACTTCATTAACAGAGTAAAACGCAATAAAATCAACATACTTAATGAGAATAAAGTCAAGTACTGTTAGTTTGGTTTTGTCAACCATCACAGTAACCTTGTCAGATGATACATGGATGTTATTTCATCCCCGATTTTAGTAATTGCAATGCTGAGCTTAAGAGGGGCAATCCAAGTTTTTCAGCCTTTATTTGTATGCCTATGATTAGCGTATGTTCTGGCAAACTAGGATCACCCTCCCTCGGAGTAAAAATAAGCTAAAAAGCATCGTCATTTGCCTAGGTAGTGACAATAGCGGTGGGGTAAATTCTAAGCCGACGGTGTCATTCCCCACTTCAGCGGACTTCTTTCTCTGTAGCATATATTCAGAACCCTTCATAGTTATTTCAATCTGTTTTTTCTGTTGTGTTCCTGGACTAGGCTAACAAGATAGGGTCCTGCATTCAAAGCCTTTCTAAAATTGTTCTTCTTATCAAAGTATACATTGGGGCTTCGTAGTTCAAACTTTAAATTCCAAGCAATTTCAGGAAGCAACGCCCAAGCATTCTCTCTTTTAAGAAGTTTGTATTCATGTTTGCCAAAATCGTTTGCTCTTAAATTTCTTATATCTTCTAGGGTAGGATACTGCTGTCGTTTTTTGTCTTCAATTTCTGTTCGTTTGTAAACCCGTCATCTGTGTATTGAAATCCATAAACATTTCCTGGCACTCCTATTAGATCAAACTCAGTTGTGTCTGCTAGGTCTTTTAGCTCTACTGCAGTGCATTTAGGAGCTAGCTGCACTTTTGATTCTGTCCCCCGAGACATTCTTTTTATAATATAAAAATTATAATAAACAAATTGTTATAAGCAATCAATAATAAACAAATTATAATAAACAAACGTATTGAACTGGGGGTCAGTCCGCAAGCATAGCTTAGCGTGCTTAGATTTTTCTAACTGCTCTTTTATTTTTGTTAGCTCATCTTTGTCCCTTATTATATAATTTTCACTTAAACATTCTTCAAAACTATCTTTGTCCTTAGTGTAAAATAATACAACCGATTTTAACTGTGATCTAAAGTCTTTTAAGACTGCATTGTATTTTTTGAGTTAAGAGCCACACAGAAAACTAAGGCTGGCGCCCACTAAAGGCTAGCTTTGACAGAGCTTTTCTTTTTTTAACAATGTCTCGTTCAGCTGAACAGTCATCAATAATAAACAGTGTTTCAGTTCCCTCAAATAGTCTATAGTAATGCTCTAAACAGTCGCTCAGTTTTGTCGCTAGGATACAACTAAAAATATATTTATCGTCTGTCCAAATAAACTTCCTTTCTTTGTAAGACTTGTTGTGCTTAATGGTTGTGCAGAGTATAACAATGTACTCGTAATGAAACCTGTATATTGTTTGTAACAAATCAAGTACGAAGACCGTTTTCCCACACCCCGTAATCCCGTAGATAAGAGAACAGTGCGGATCTTTAGGTAGAAACTTCAAACTCTCCATCTGTTTTTATTAGAATATTTCTTCTTACATTTTAATAAGCCACGTCTTTTAGCCTGTTTTCTTCAATGTTTAACTGAGCATCACAAACCACAAAAACATGCATTTTATTGGAGCGTTTCCGTCTGCTTTCTTGTGAATATTTATTTGTATACCATCTTGCCCTATCCTTTCTCCACTTCCAAACAATCTGTGTCAAATGTAGATCTAAAATCCAGCCACAGCCCATATTTGGTTATTAAGTAGTCTTCGAGTCTTAACATCATAAAGGCGAAGTTTTACATACACGATCAACTGTAGGATCCCTTTTCCTACCTCCAGCAAACAACTTTCTTATTTCATCAAAGTGTTGGTGAGGTAAAAGTCCCCGCCCATGAATACAACTGATCAGATTTGCCATTTATTACACAGTCAACCTTCTCAATTTTTGATTATAAAACGCTTCTGATTCTCTCTGAAAAGGAGTTGTTCCTTCAGTAAACAAGAACAAAATTCCTTTAAAGACGTCAGAGACTGATTAGATGTATGTTCCAAAGAGTGTCTCGCTTGTTTCTATTTTCTGTAATGGCGTGCATAACGTTTTCATAATAAATAACCGTTTTACTTTTATACTGGGTTAAGATTGTTCTGGCCAGTCCGGGGTTAGTAACAACATCAAACTCAAGAGAGATGTCACTAACTGTGTATTAGCTAAAGGTCTTCAGACAGAAACGACAGAGCCGCTAGGATTAAATGTCAGATGATAAGTAAGTTTTTCTTTTAGCGCGCCTTGGTAATATGGCATATGCGTCTTTAACAGCTCAAAATCTAGAGGATGCAGAATCTGTTGCCAAATGCTTCTGCCTACTGCCTCATCTTTAACATCATTCTTTGCATCCCCCGCTTTAAGCCTGTGCTTGAGACCGTTTGGGCTTTGTATTCCCTGATAAACTTTCTCTTTTCTTTCTTTTTTAGGCAGCCATAGATCAGAATAGAGGGCAAAAATGTCTGCCTCGCCTAGTAAAAAGACTTCTTTACCCCCCAGTTTAATTACTGTATGATTAACGATAGCCCTGCCTAAATTAGCGACAACAGTAGCATTAGGATCTGCTGATGTAATATCTATTTTGAATGAAAGTTTAGCTGTGCCTGGCATTATAACATCGTCAGCGCCAAGATCAGGGAACTTGACTGTTAAATCTTGTCCAGGCTCAACTGTTGATGGAGTATTTACACTAATAACAGTCTGCCTTATACCTTTTACGCCGTGGGGCTCCTTCTCTTTTCTGTATGGATCGAGTCACAGCCGTATGAGTTCATTTTTTATAAAACAAAAAAGAATATAAATAAAAAATATGGATGAAGATTTGACCCGATTGATCCTATTGAAGAAGAAGAAGATGAACAGAACTGGGCCCTTCATTGCAAGAAGAGCTTGAAGGAGCAGCAGCAGGCCAAGGAGTAGGGTTAGGTCAAATACGATTGCTAGATAGAATTGAATCATTATATAGCCATATGGGACGAGAGCAGCCAGAAGCACTTAGGGTTTTTTGATTTTTCAACAAATAAAAATAATCATTTGTATGTAAGAACCAGTAAAGGAAAGAGTGTACAACTTACTGCAAAACCAGATCCAACCCAGTTTTTAACAGGACCACAATTCTTAGAGATCTCCCTATTATTGACCAAAGGCAATTAAACTTTATTGACAATTTAAGGTCTGAAGCTGTTAGTCTTTACAGAACTTGGGGCAAGAGTTGCCAACACAATCTGAAATACAAAACATACCTCTTCAAGAATTAAATCGAACAGCAGATGAACTAATAGCAGAAATTGAGACGAGTTTTAATGAGAGACGCAGTTAAAAACAGTTGAAGATTCTCCATTGCCTATGCGTGAAATCCTGGGGCTTAATGAGGCTTTACGGACAATAAGGGGTGAACTAACAAACAATTTGGCAAAACTTGGTGAGCTAGATGAGAGATAGAAGAAGAAAAAAATAAACTGGCTGATGCAGACGATAACAATTTAGGGGAGAGAAGAAAAGGCTAGAATACAGCAGAAAATACAAGATTTAATGCTACAAAGGGCGGTCAGGTTAGAAGTGCTGTCTACTAACAGAGCGCAGCTAGCATCACAAACAAGCAGAATCAGAGAAACTATAAACAGAATACTTTATGAAAACACTACGCTGGCTGAAAGAATAAGGACTCTGTTCAGAGAACATGGGATTACAATAGTTAGTATATTAACGGCCGTTGGGTTTGCTATCTCTAC
Organism: Conus ventricosus; assembly: GCA_018398815.1. NCBI lineage: Eukaryota > Metazoa > Mollusca > Gastropoda > Neogastropoda > Conidae > Conus > Conus ventricosus. Next base: position 46,413,055 of record CM031627.1, read on the forward strand.
ACTCGTTATATGCTTTAACAGGTAGCGCACCAACAGGCCACTAACGCCTCCAACGCCTCAGCCTGGTAAAAGTTGGATTAAAAAACAATTGCATCATCTAGCAAACTTATTAAAGAAGTTAGCAGCCAAAGCGCTTGATGCTCTGCCTGGCATAATAGGCAGTGTTGTTAGTTGGGTTTTGTCTACTATAGGCAAAGTTGCTAGTTATATGGCCGTCCATCTGTGGACGTTGGGAGTGCTAGCTGCTGGATTAATTTTAGTGAAATAAATATAGCTAATCCAGTAAAAGTTAAAAATACAACGAGGCTGTCTTTTCGCTAGTGTGACTGTCAGTGTGAGTAGATCAGCAGGTGGAGTGCTTTCTGGGCTGCTTTCTGGCTGTGGGGTGTTTATAACTGGATCGCTTCTTCAGGGCTAGGTACTTTTTTAAAATGGATGGAGCGGGCCTTGTGTTTAAGCCTTGATTGTGCCCTAAGTTTTGGTCGTCTCCAGCTATAAGGATTGCATTGTTATAATTCTGTATCATACCAATCTGCAGTCAAAGGGTCAGAGGCAGCATGTATAATCCATGACCTATAACAAAGTCAACCTTTGACCTAGCATGTGCAAGAACGTCTTGATACCTTTGTATGCTGGCAGGTAAATTAACAGCAGAATTAATAGCATCTTCTAAATTGGCTAGAAATTGTTTTCTGGCGTCAAACCCTGTAGATTGGTCAACTATGCTAGACTTGGTCAGCGCTTGTGCTCCTAATAGGCACCAAACGTAGTCTGTATGGAGTCATTAAGTCTTTGCACTCCTGGCATTGTTAAGCCTTCACTTTCATCTAAAATAAATGTTGCCCAAGCATTAGATTTTTTGTTCTAGGATTCCAATCGAACTTGTTTGTCTGGTTGAAAAGAGGTGTGGCCAGGCCAGTAGTCATAAGTATATTCTCTTTTACACCCCACAAATACAATGTGCCTAACCCATGATTGCGGTCTAACTTTTGTCTAAAGTCAGTTGAAGGATTAATGTTAAATTCGTGCAGATTCTTTCATATGCATTATTGTCCATTGGACTTTGAAATGGATTAAACGCGCTGTCGTTAGGGAGGATTACATTATGTCAGTAGTATTCGTCTGTACTGGTAATAAACATGAAAGGTATATACTGACCTTACTAAAAGATTGGGGTGGTTTAAATGGTTTGCATATGAAACACCACAGCCAGTAGTTGCGCAGTAAATGGCAAAATTTAACTGATTCTGGTAAAACGACATAGGGCGGATGACCATGCTGATGGCACTCTATCACTCTTTATTGGCGGATTTAAATATCTAGTTAGCGGGTTTACAAGCCTAACTTGGAAGCCGTATGATTCATCTACTGCAATGGTTAGTAAACTGAAGTCTAAAAATTTGGGGTTATAAAAACGCTCCTACATTGTAAGTGGCACTTTCGTTATATTTAAAAGGTTCCATTTTTTAAATTAGTTTTTTTTAAATAGTTATAAAAAGGATGTACATCTATATAACCAAGCAAAACGAGCGTGTGTTCTTAACGTACCCAATTGTCAATTGGCGTGGGAGTTGTAGGATTGCCCTTAAAGAAATTGGGTTTAAAGTTATGTGGCTAACATATCTGAAGGGGCTCAAAATAACTGGATCAATATTAGTAACGAGTGGGCAATCAAATAACTAATGTGCAAATACCTGATGGTTACTACAACTTTTGTTCTTTAAAAGAGGTACTTAGCGAATTTGGCATACTTCTGAGAATTAACGACGCAAACCTCAGAATCGCTATACATTTCCACTAGAAGGAAGAAGAGAATACACTTTCCCTAGAGCCTAGCTAAAATCTTAGGCTTCCACAGCGACGGTAGAGCTTATAGATTTAGTACAAGAGAAGATGTTTATCAATTTGAAGGTAATAAACCTTCTGATTTTCTCGTGAATCAAATGTTGTATGTTCTTCTTCTTCTTCCTAAAATACTGGTTCACTCAAAAACGAGTAGGTCACCAGCGCGCATGTTAAAAAGTAAAATAAAATAACATAAAACATAAAACAGTGCGACTCAGACTGTTGGCCCCTGGAGCAAATTTGGCAACAAGGGGTCGCACTCGATATTCAAGAAGTTAAAAGCAATGGCCAAATTCAGGCCCAGGTAATGTAAAATATCTGGGAAGTAAAAATAGAAAATCGTCAATATGCAGATCTCAAAACTGTCGAATCAATTTGTTTTTTTTAAAATGAATTGCATTTGTGGCAATCTTGATGGCACCCGGCAGTGAGTTCCACAGCCGTACAGAACTGGGGTAAAAAGAATGTAAGTGGCTGTCAATATTTGATGCAGGTATGGCATAACATTGACCGCCACTCCTGGTGCTACTTTTATTCGATTACTTTAGCTCTGCCTTGAAGAAGATGTTAAGTTTGATAAAAGCTCTTCTCTCTTCTAAGGTTTCCATTCTAATTTCCTCATGTTCTTCCTAGTATTCCCCTTTCTCTGATGTGGTTCCCTGTTACGAACCGTGCTGCTCTCTTCTGAATCTTTTCGAGTTATCAATGTCCTTTAGATGGTAAGGATCCCAAACTGAGCAACCACATTCCAGTACTGGTCTAACTGGTCAGTGTTTTGTAGCAGTCGTCTTTAACCTTTTGGGGGCAGTCATTGATATTCCTGTATAAGAAAGCTAAGATGTTATTTGCTTTCTTACATACTAAATTGTAATGTTCTTTCCATTTGAGACGACTATCTATAATCACGCCTAAATATTTTGCAGCATTAGTTTCTTTAAGAATAGTATTATGGATAGAATAATCTGATCTAATTGGTGAGCGTTTGTTACATATACGCAACACTTGGCACTTTTGGGGATGAAATTCCATTTTCCAAGTACTTTTCCCACTCTTGTAAAGCGTTTAGATCTTCTTGTACAATGCGTGTATCATTCTTGCTTCTGATTGTTCTATATACTAAGCTGTCATCTGCAAAAAGCCTTATAGTAGTTCCAGGGAGAGATTTCTACTTATGTCATTTATATAAATTAAGAAAACAAGGGCCCCCAGAACAGCTCCCTGTGGTAAAACCTGACAAGATTGGTTTACAATGGATGACGACCCTTCCACAACAACTTTCTGCGTTCTCCCAACGAGGAATGATCTAGCCCATTTTAGCAAAGAACCGCCAATGCCGATGTGTTCTAATTTAAGCACCAGGCCCTAAATGTCAACCTTATCAAAGGCTTTAGAAAAGTCTAATAAAATTGCATCTATTTGCTGTCTGTTGTTAAGACAGTTATTAAAATCATTGAGAGTTGTTATAAGTTGAGTCTCACAACTCCTTCGCTGTCTAAAACCATGCTGGGCGTTATTTAAGAAGTCATATTTGTCAAGATGGTCCATTATGCTACTATATATTATGTGTTCAAGTAGTTTAAGCTGATATGGATGTAAGAGATACGGGTCTATAGTTCTCTGCTTTTGTTTTGTCACCCTTTTTGAATAAGGGAACAATGCTCGCATCTCGCCACTCATCAGCTATTACTCCCTGGTCCAGTGAAGCTTGGTCAAGTAGTTGGTATACCTCACTCAATTCATTGGCACTTAATTTTAAGAGCTTGCCAGGAACGCCATCGGGACCAGTAGCTTTGTTTTCATTGATGTTGGTCAGTAACTTAAATACTCCTGCTTTGTTTACTTGATGTTTTGCATTTCAGGGAGCTTATCATCATCCTTTAGTCTAACGTTTTAAATTTAAAAGGTTTGGGATTTGAGAAAACTGAACAAAACTGCTTGTTTAGTAAGTTTGCTTTCCCTTCAGGGTCCTGTATTAGGTTATTCTGGTTTTTTCTCAGGTCTGGAATCCCAATGTTGTCCTGTCTCTTACTCCTTATGTAAGACCATAATTTCTTGTTTTGATGATCACCTTCTGAAATCATCAAATTAACATAATTGGAGTGAGCAAGCCTACATTCTCTCTGACACCTCGCCAAAAGGATATATCATATGCTAGCTACCCTGCTAATCCTCGACGCAATGAAACTCATAATTGTCATGGTCTTTCACCAAAAACATTTATCTTTTTGTTCAGTGATGAAAACACCAGTCATGTTCTTGTTTCAGTGATGAAAACACCAGTCATGTTCTTGTTATTTTGGCATCGTTCCAAACTACACTTCCCGCACGGGCTTTACAGTCACGTGTCTGCGACACGTGAGATCGTTCCCCCGACCTTCAAATTGTTAGAAAATCGATGGTCGTCACATTCCACAGTCCTCAACTGTACCTGCATTTTATTTGGCAGACGATTCTCTTTGGACTATATCCTCTTACATAAAAACAGAAGCTAATTTGTTTGATGGCTACCCATCTACAGTTCTAAAGGTTTTGCCATCAACTAAAACAGGGTTTTGCGATTATAGATTAATCTCAGTTGGAAAAAACAGTGAATTTAAAGAATTAATTAATGGACCTATAAATTCATTAGATGTAAAAATAACTAACCAAGATGGAAGGCCAGTTGTTTGTTCTGATTTATTAATAGTGTTAGAAGTAGAAGAGCGTGCTGCAAATCATTAGATTCTTTATGTGTGCGTGAGTGGGCAGGGGGGTGGGACGTGCATGCGTTGGGTGGGGGTGGGGTGGGGGTGTGCATGCGTGGGGTGGTGTGTGTGGGGGGGGGGGTTGGGGTGTGTGGGTGAGGTGGGGTGGGTTGGGTGTAGAGTGGAGGGTGGGGTGTGCAGGAGTTACCTCCCTTAGTATTATTTTCGGCCCTGTGGAGGGCCTTTCTAGGACGCGGAGGTCGGTGGGCAAGTGACACAGTTCTGGAGTATTTTTAGTTCTGTGGAGGGCTTTCTAGGACGCGGCGGTCGGTGGGCAAGTGACACAGTTCTGGAGTATTTTTAGCCTTTAGGCCGAAGCCTGCTGTCGCTAGCAGTCACATGACCTGGATCAATAACCGACGCTGTCTCTTGGTCTCCATGTGTCTGACCTCATCGGCTAGCCTTTAATCGCTTTGCCAGAACTCACGAAAACCAACGTCGCTTTGCATATATTTTAAAATGAGCCTTCTTTTCTCATACAAGCTGTGGATAGAAATTCCAAGCTTGTGGAATTTTGGATAGTAAAAAAAACAAAATGATAATTCTATCAATTTTCTACACAGCTTGGGTTCCATCAGAATTTCGTTTTCAAATAATTATCCCAGGACGCTTTTGGGTTAGATTTTTGAAAAGAGTTTTTGTTCTTTCAAGCCAATGGCCTAAAAGCAAAGATTGCCGAAGTGTTTTACGATTTTCGGCTTTGATCTCAGAGCCGGCTTTCAGTAAAACATGCGTAATTTCAGCCATGTTTTTCAATTTCATAAAAGAACCTTCGTCAATCGCTCATAATCAAGTTTATCTACAAACCAATTACGTAAAAAATCATGCAGTTCACTTACTGTCATTTCACGTTTTCGTTGCCTGGTTTCTAAAAGATTTAAGCCCTCTTTGGTCAGACCGGTTTCGAGCAAGGCTCGCCACGTTCCAATTTTTCAAGATATGAAATCATTTCCTGATAATACTTTGTGTTTCAATATTATTTCTTTTTGCTCATTCGAATAAAGCAAATGCTCAGTTTGGCTTTCTTGAGAATTAGCATCCATGTGGTTTCTTGTGAAGAAGCCCCAGCCTCCAAATCCAAATCAGCCATGGTTTTAGTGTAGAGAGAGAGATAGTGCACGCACGTCTAGACACCTAGACCGTTCACAGCATAATGGGCAGCACGGGTCGGTCCCCAAACGTACCCCAGCCAGACGTGATGTCATACCTCCTGTCGATTGGTTGAGCGTGAACACGCGGCAGCTCGCCTGATTAATAATTCAGTTTTAGGTGCAGGCTCTTGCGCAGTGGCGCGTGCAAAGCAGTCGGGAAGGCAATATTGATTATAACCGGTCTGTGACTGTTAAGCCATTTCTAGTTCATTTTATGTCCCTGGGAGAGAATGTAAATATGTTTGTTCACGATCACCCATATTATTCTACACGGAAACCCCCGTTTCAATGTGCTGATTACATCAATTTTAGGTTTTTGAGGTGTTGATTTTTTTGTGAAAACAGGTGTTAAATTTGGCCAAAACTGACATGTGATGGACGTGATTTGTATGTGAAAATGGGGGTTTTCGTGTAGAATCACATGGTGGTCGTGAACGAACATATTTACATTCTCTGAGCAAGCTTTGTTTATAATTCAATATTTCTTGCAGTCATTGCAACACCAAGCTGCTCTGTAAGGTGCTGGAACGGTGCTCGGTGCTTATCCTTGGAATTTATTAGTTATATATATATATATATATATATATATATAGATGAATATAATCAAAGAGCCTAAAATGATTTTAAAAGTGCTCGACCCTTTGGGGAGCAACATTTGTCAATGATGTTAAAAAGGAAGGTTAAAACTCAAGGTTAAAAGGAGTTTTAACCTTGAGTTTTAACCTTCCTTTTTAACATCATTGACAGATATATATATATATATATATATATATATATATATATATATTATATTCTGTCTGTCTGTCTGTCTGTCTGTGTCTGTCTGTCTGTCTGTCTGTTGTGGAGCGTGCAGACCGCATGTAATGTCGTCTCGTTAATTCTTGCCATTTGAAGAAGAAAGAAGTTGATCCTGATCACCATTTTTGCCACTGTCCTTCCACTGAGCCATGCCGACAACCCCACTCACGTTTCAAGCAACATGCAGCTCCTTCATGGCGGTCTTCCTCTCGTTTATGACGAGAAGGGCCATGGAGAAGAAAGCCGTGCGAGTCGCCATGTGACACCTTGGAGCAGACTGGACGCTGTCACCCTTGGCCTGCTCCTCACCCTCTTATTCTGGGGCAGTTTGCTGATGAGGTGCGTTGACGTTTAGCAGAACCCTGGACCCAAGGACAGCCTGAGACAGTCACGACTGTCCAGCAGTGGACGGACGAGCTTGGACAGGACCGCAACATCCCAGGGCAGTGAACAGTCTACACTTCCTCCTTCCCGGTCGCCTACTCTTACTGACGTCATGGAGATGCTTCAGTCCATGAAGGTCCAGTATGCCGCAACAAACTGTAAGCTGGATGAAGTGGAATGCTGTCTCAAATGACTGCAAGAGCAGTATGTTGAGTTGCAAAGTAATGTGATAGGTTTAAAAGATAAAGTGATTACCCGAAAAAAGAAAATCAAAGTCTGTTAAAGGAAAACTCTGATCTGCTTTCTTAAGTTGAACCATTTAAAAAAGACTGACGACCTTAAGGGCAGATCCAAGAGGAATAAACTTATATTTTATGGAATAAATAAAGACCAGATGAGTCTACAGAACAGTGTGAAAGCAAACTACGTGATATCATTACTGATAAATTGAATATTAGTACTGACATTGAATTCATAAAGACCAAATGAGTCTGCAGAACAGTGTGAAAGCAAACTACGTGATATCATTACTGATAAATTGAATATTAGTACTGACATTGAATTCGACAGAGTCCACCATTTGAATAGCTGACCAGCCTCTCCGATCATCACAAGATGCACTTTTTACTAACACAAAGTGCAAATTCTGAAAGTGAAAAAGAAACTACAGGGCGCTGATATTTTTGTAGGGGAAGACTTCTCCTTCCAAGCGAGGGAGATAAGGCGCAAGCTGTACCCCCACCTGAAAAAAAGCCGGAAATGATGGCAAAGGATCCACAATGGTCTCCAATCACCTGCTCATAAATGGCAAAAGGTATTTCCGTGGTGAAGGGGGCACGTTGCACGGATTCAGATAGGAGACTGGCCGGCCATGTTCCGAACATATTTGAACAGTAATTTGAACAGTACAAGTGCTAATGTTTTTAAGACTACTCTGTAAAGTATAATTTCAATAGTTTGTCTCTTGATTTGAACCGGCAATCAAATGACATTAGTCTGAACAACTATGAAAATTATTATTGAGCATGTGTACTGCATTAGACTTGAGTATTTTCAATGGCGTGTGCAGAGGCGAACATAAAGGTTGCTACATATTCATATCTGATTCGGGAAGTAGTGTCACAAACTATTTTGCCTTTTCAC
>CM031627.1:46428619-46448619 GCA_018398815.1 Conus ventricosus
ACAGACCGTTACAGCCGTTAGTAACGGCTGTAACGGTAAACTAAAACATCCTCAGTAAAGAGCACTGTGCCCACTGCTGCCTTGTCCAACGCTGATGATGCCTGCACCACATAATGGCAGTATGCTGGTGTAAATAACAAATGGCAGCAGCAGTATTAGTGTACAGATTATGTGCGTACAGACAGTTGCGGGTGGCCTGTTGTCTAACAGTGACGTGTCCTGCCATTTTCAGCGCGATCTGAGCTATTCTGCAGTGATGGGTTTTGAACAAAACTGTCAGCGTGAGGGCCTGGCTGTCCTGTTGACTCGTGATTGTGGGCGTCCATTCAAATGGCACACTTCAGTGTTCACCTCAGCTGAAATCACGCCTACAGTTAGTGAATGAAACTACCCCCATCATGGAAACCAACAGATGAGCAGTGTTCATGTCAGCCATGGCTGCACGTCAATACTGCACTAGTTAAGGTCTGACCCAGCAGTTCACTGGCTTTTTTTGTCTGTACTTCTCGTTATTTCAAAGAATTCCAAACTTTTATTTGACGTACACACACATTTTTCTCTCTCTCTCTCTCTCCTCTCTCTCTCTCTCTCTCTCTCTCTCTCTCTCTCTCTCTCTCTCTCTCTCTCTCTCTCCTCTCTCTCTCTCTCTCTCTCTCTCTCTCTCTGATACTCGACAACGGATATATAGAATATTATGATCGTCCTATAAGCAAAATTGAAGTTGTTGCTGCGATAAGAAAGCTAAAAATTGGAAAGGCAGCTGGTCCAGATGCCATGATTTGTGAGTTTTTTAAAAATGTTGGTAATGTTGGAACTGATTTTCTGGTTAAATTGTTCAATAATTTGTTTGACAATGGAATTTATCCTCAAGATTGGCACAAATCATTTATTCTCCCTCTCTTTAAAAAAGGCAATACGAATGACCCTAACAATTACAGAGGAATTTCATTGTCTGATGTTGCAAGTAAAGTATCTGGTTCTATTATTAACAAGAGATTGTCAGAATGGATTGAAATAAATAATATAACAGGTGATCACCAGGCAGGGTTCAAGAAAAACTTTTGTACAATTGATCATATGTTTACTCTGTTAGCAGCTGTCCAGAAACAATTTTCTAATAACCGTAAGCTATATGTTGCCTTTGTAGACTTTGAAAAGGCCTTTGACTCCATTTCAAGAAATTTGTTGTGGCCGATACTTACAAAAAAATGGAATCAAAGGTAAATTATATAATTGTGTAAAACGCATATACAAAGATGTTAAAGCTATGATAAGATGTGGGGCAAAGTTTAGTGACTATATCAGATGTACTCAGGGTGTTAAACAGGGGGATGTCTGCAGCCCAGTATTATTTTCATTGTATAACCAACAACAACAGGGCAAATTATGTCACAAATTATTTCATCATCATGCATCGGGCAGTGAGGCCAGCCATCACACAGGTGGTCATTGTGTAGACAGGTTGTGGATGCTCTGCATCTGAAAAACCCTGGACACATCATGTCTTCACATTCCTCTTCATCCATGCGGTCCAAACAGTCGTAGATTCCGTTGCATCGTGTGTACACGGGCAGACAGTCATTGAAGTCACCTGGACAACGGTAATGGCTGTGTGGACAGGACTCATTGGAATCCATTTGAACTGAGCTAAACTTAATGATGCCATCAAAATTGACCAGAGCTGGAGAAGGAAAGAAGGAAAGAACGAAACCTTTATATTCCTTTTTCTATATGAATCACAGCTTCGTTCTTCGGAGTGATCTGGGCACTGGGGGGTCTGATCACAAACGTTAGTGTACGAAACACACTGGCCATCAGTGCATGTGAACGTTGTCATACACACAGGATGGGAACAGAATGATTCGTCACTGCCATCTAGACAATCAGATATGAAATTGCACACCAGAGTGTATGACAGTGCAGTGATTTGATCGCTGCATGTAAATGTTGGGATTAACATTGTGTGCTCCTCTCCTATATGTGAATGGATTTTATGTGGCAAATGAAGACGAAAATGGCAAGATGTGTATTCCTGGCTACATCCTTGTAACTGATGAAAGCCACAAAGAAGAACTGTGTTTGTCACATGACCACCATGACACGACGTCACATGTTCTTGTCGCCAAGCCAACAAATTGGTGATGTTTAATGAAAAAACTGGCTTTGCATGAAATGACTGTGCGCTGGTCCTATTTGTTGAGAATGCACATACCGTGCGAACCATTGTTGTCCCTAGGGAATCATGCACTTAGAGCGCTCATATGCAATAAACCCGGAGTAGGATAAATCGTAACAAAACACATTCCCATGGTGCAAGCATGAACCACCGGATATGATACAAGATGAATGAAAAATCACAGTTCTGCCCTTTAATATTTCATGCCAGTACATAGGAGGCAATGACAAGTCGTTGGAGAACATACCAACCCCAAATTCAAGCAAACTCCACCCGTGAAGTCCTGTTGCATTAAGGACTATACCAAGCCAGTCAAACACACAGACAGGCCAGTTTACCTCACCCCCCAAAGAATGGCAATGTTCGTTGATAACGTCGTTGACATCTACACTATGACGATTGAATCCAAGGGGCTTCCATACAAATGAGTAGCACGTCCACACAAGGCTATCATCCCCTGACAGTCAGGACTACTAAAGGGACAGTGTTCTGTTTCATCCCGTCCATCCTCACACTCTGTCTTCAAGTTGCAATCCATGTGGTGTTGAAAACTGGAATAATTATCCACTGAACAGTTCCAGAAACCACTGGGCGATTGTTGAGGGGTTTTAGTTTTAGTGAAAAAGGTGAACGAAAATCGGAAACACTGTGTCATGATGCATGAATTTCTTGTGACTCTTACTTTCAGGTTTCGTGCATTGTATACACGTGCAAAGTGAGATCCAATCATGTTATGATACCATACCGTGGTTCCTCTTACATTATTCACTAATGGATCAACCTGCCACAAGGTGACTGCAGGAACATGTGACGCAAAGAAACGGAAACTCAGCATGGCAGTATGTCGGACTGGAACAGATAGATATCCACACACGTACAAAGCACCATACTGACTCAGATTTCTTCTCACCGTCACATAGCCAGAAGACGGGGATGTCATCGCAACAATCACAGGCCCTGATTAAACTAACCCATCTATAGATGTTACTACGGAACCCACCAGACAACATAATTGATGAAATTCAGAAATCTACACTTAGGTTTTCACTATGGTGTAAAAAAAGAGATAAAATAAGCGGAAAACATCTGTAAAATGTATACAGTATGGAGGTATAGAAATACCAAATATATGGAAACAAAGAAGTGCATTCAAATTTACTTGGATTCGTATACTTTCATCAAGTAACCATAGATGGAAAAAAATATATTCTTCTCATTATATTACAAGGCAGAAATTATTCATGAATTAGATGCTGATTTGCCTGGGCATAAGTTAAATAATTTCTGGAGAGATGTATTCAAAGCATGTAAAGAAACAGATGAGATTGTTGGTGCCAATACTGCAGAACACCTTTGTTTAAAGCTTTTTTTTCTAATAGTAATTTGAGGATTGGGGGCAGATCTAATTTTCATTCAAACTGGGTAGAAAATGGTTTATACTGCGTACGGAATCTTATAGACGAAAATTGTGACTTTTTCAGTTTCCAGTCCTTTGTTGACAGGTATAACATCAATACAGATTTTTAACATGTAACGGTTATATTTGTGCTGTGAAAAAGTATTCGAGAGAAGCTGGAGTAGAAATAAAATGTTATGAAGAAGGTGGGTCAAGTAAACTAATGTCTGTGATATGTTCAGTTTCAAGCAGAGCCTCACTTTATGATCTACGAACTCAACACACTCTGGAGCCAGCTTTTTTGTGCAATAAATGAAATAAAAGAATTCCGATGGATGTTAATTGGGCTGAAACTGTTCAGAAAATCCGACAGATAACAGACATTAAAGTAAGATGGTTTCAGGTTAGAATTAATAATGGGATACTGGTAACCAGTACTGTTTGGAAAATCAGGGGCATTGAAAATTCAGAAAATCTTCTTTTTGTAAGAGAGAAATAGAAAAATCATTCAACGTATATTCTGGCACTGCCCTCATGTTCAAACTTTCTGGCAAGAATTTCAAAATGAAAAAAAGAAGAAGAAAAAAAAAGAAAAAGAAAATGCGAAACTATTAATCTGCTGCTGAATGAAAATATTGTCCTGTTTGGTTGTGACAATGATTGTAGATCGGATAAAATATTTAATATAATTCTGTCACATGCCAAATTCTATATTAACAAATGTACATATGAAAAAATAGCCATTATTTGAAGTTTTCATCATGTATTTGAAAGCAAGATATGAAATAGAAAAGTATGTTTCATGTCTTCAAATGTCACTCACAAAATTCGTTACACAGTGACTCCCATTGCTTAATGTCTTTTGTGTTCTTGCAAGGTTTCCAAATAATATGACAACGGTCAGTTACTTTGTTTTCCCTGTTTGATTACTTTATTTGCACGGTTGAGTTATTTTGTTTTCATTTATTTAACTACTATTGTTTTTGTGTTTACCCTTTGTGGTCATTAGTGCGTTTATATGTGTCTATGATTAGATTAAAAGAAATCAGTGTTTATTAAGTGACTGTTATCATTTTGATGGTTGTAGAAGTAATAACAGTAGTTGTTGTGGTGGTAGTAGTAGTGCTAATGATGGTATTAGTACTCACAGTAGTAGCAAAGTAATGATGTGGATGATGTCGATGATGACGATGATGATGATTATGATGATGATGATGATGATGATGATGATGTATGTTTTGCTGTTGCTGTTATTGTCTTTCTGCGATAAGTATGCGTTTTGCGTTTTGTAATCCTTATTTGTTATTTGTTCTTAAGTTTTGTAATAAAATATGCATTTGAAAAAATCACAGGCCCTGAATCTTATTGGATTGCTTATCGTACTACCAGTCCCAGAGCACTAGGGGAGTTAAATGAATTCAATAAAGTGTTGCCAGTGCAGAGCACTGGATAACTTAACTGCACTATGAACCCGATGAAATAAAAGTGAGCTGCAGGTATAGCTCAAGGACCTCTGAACGACATACACAACGCTGTATTGCCAATACAGAGCACTGGAGAGTTTAATGAATTTCCAACAACAAACAACAGAATACTGGAGAATTCCACTGAACTCTCAACAAGGCCAAAAAGGGCTGATGGCAGTACAGAGCACAGCAGCAGTGAAGTGAAGTTAAACTACATAAGGAATAGTGTGCTGCTGCCATAGAACACTGTAGTAGATAAATGCTCTCTCTGTCTCTCTCTCTCTGTCTCTTGTCTCTGTCTCTGTCTCTCTCTCTCTCTCTCTCTCTCTCTCTCTCTCTCTCTCTCTCTCTCTCTCTCTCTCTCTGTCTGATATGGATGGGTATTGTTTCTGAGTTGCTATCACCTTGATCAGATTCAATGCGCTTGCTCTGAGTAACCACATGTAAAGCGACAGTAAAACAAAAAACGGATAAAGTGCGCCCATTTTGCCGAGATCAGGTGAAGAACGAACACCATTTTCCATTTCTATCCTCCCACTAGCAAAACCTTAAGAATTAATTTCTCAAACAATCGGCGAATTGCTCTTCATTTGCCTCTTAAGGTATTCGATGTTTTACTCACACATCACCTATCGATGTACATTTTTTTTTCATGCAAAAGTAGAAAGCTAAGGCCAATTCTTTAGAGAGTAAAATCTTATGGACAACTACCATCACTTTGATTTTTCTAGTCATGTTCAGCTTCAACTGAACTGTATTTTTTCTTTGCATTCTTGTTGCAATGCATAATGTATCATCTTTGTAAAGTCATATTCTTGGGAGATGAGTGTTACAACACTTTTCTTATCTGTTTATGATGACATATACATCAACTCCACCCCAATTCACAGCCGGCATGAGTGCGGAAGCATTTCCTTGTGTTCTCTTTACAGAAACTATCAGAAGTTACACAAACGAAACAAAAGGACCCTTTGCAATACAACAACAATGAAGGAGATATCACAGGAATGTTAAGGAGCATAAGAGGCAAAAGAAACAATGCTACCACCAAACAAATTGTTCAACCCCTTCGGTGGAATATAGACATGGAAACAGCCTGGAAAGTGAAATGCAGGGCTTTAAGAATTTGGCAGAGAGAAAGAAGAAGAAAACATTGCCCTGATCTAGATATTAAAAACGACATGAATCAAAACAATTCGAAAGAGTAGCTGAAGAAACAAAAGAAACCAAGTGGCAGCAATTTTGTCTGTCACTCAATTATGACACAACACTAACTCAGTTCTGACACTTTTGTAGTCGCATGTAAGAAAAACACAAAACAAACTCAACCCCAGATGTCTTAGACGCTGATGGGATCACAACACTCAAGACGAATTTGGACAAGGCGTCAGCTCTACTTACACGCTTCGTAGATCAGAATGAGCAAAGAAATTTGGGGGAAAAGAAGAAACATTTGACCAAGCTAAACGAACACCTAGCTCAGACTGGCATTTATGATGAAATCTCAACATCTGAACTGGATGACGAAATAGCTAGATGCACTACGGATTGTGCTCCAGGTCCAGACAAAGTACGGTATGCAGCTATCAAACAGCTCTCAGAAGAGGAGAGAGCCTAACTCTTCAGTCCCTATCAGGAGAGTTTTGATGAAGGCTATGTCAAAGAAGACTGGACACACAGCTACCTGAAAGCTTTATCTATATCTTTATATATAGTGTTGATGGAAGGATTTGTCGACTTTCAAGATCCCTCGCGAGTTTTCTTGCTATGATTCGTTGCATGAGGTTTCCTGCTATATTTTGCATATACGTCTCTCTCTCTCTCTCTCTCTCTCTCTCTCTCTCTCTCTCTCTCTCTCTCTCTCTCCTCCTCTCTCTCTCTCTCTCTCTCTCTCTCTCTCTGTATATATATATATATATATATATATATATATAGATCAGTATATTTAAAACCTTAGGGAGCAACATTAGTTAAAACAAGTTAAAGATAGTTTTAAGATTCCTCTTTTAACTTGTTTTAACTATATATATATATATATATATATATATATATATATATATATATAATATATATATATATATATATATATATATATATATATATATGGAGACTATAAGTTTGCTGAAGGCTCATTTTTAGAAGCATTTATTTTATTTTTCTCCATTCACCCACTCAAGCACATACTGTTAGTTAGGCGGAATCATCTACCACTGCAGATATGAATGCTTATTGCCCCCTATTTCGTCAATCTAAGACATAAGAGCAAGCTTTGTTTATAATTCAATATTTCTTGCAGTCATTGCAACACCAAGCTGCTCTGTAAGTTGCTGGAACGGTGCGCGGTACTTATCCTTGGAATTTATTAGTTGTTGTTTTTTATATATATATATATATATATATATATATATATATATATATATATATATATATATATATATATATACCAGTTTAAAATAAGATTTTAAAATGGAAGGTTAAAACCAACAAAATTGTTTCGAGCTGAATGCTCTCCTCAGGGTGTACAATCAGGGCACGCCACCGGTATTATATAGTGTGGTGTGTGGGTGCGTGAGCTCTGCGCGTGTGGCACGTGGCCTGTAGATTTTTTATCTTTTGGGGGGCGCGTTCAGGGGGGACGTGCCAAGGAATGGTGCATTGACAAAGATTTCCATTTATGCCTGCAATTGTTTACCATTTCTACTTTAGAGTTCAGGGATGCTAGATGGGGTTTACATAATATCAGCTACTTTTCTGTAGTACATAAGTTGCATTTTTTAGAAATGTTGTTGTATGGTGTTGCTCTTTTTATAATTTTCCATTATATGTTGTAATCTATTTTCTTATCTTTAAGCTTCCAAATATGTTTACTTAATTCTGTTTGGTTTTTATATTTTTCATTTTTGAAGGACTGTTTATGGTTTGCGTATCTGGTTTTAAAGTGGTTTGCCGTGATCCCTATGTATGTTTCTTTATCACTGTCCGTTGTTACCGTAACTTGGTACACAATGTTGTTGTAGAGGCATTTGTTATTCAGAGGGCACTGGTCTTTTTTTGTGCAATTACAAGATTTCCTTTCGTCACCCTCTTTGGTTGTATTATTTTTGGTTTTATTGGAAGAATCAATTATATTTTTAAGGTTGGGCATACATGAGTACGATAGCTTGATGGTGTTTTTATTGAATATTTTAGATAGTACATGTTCTTTTGGGAATGACGTTTTAAGGATTCTGAGGAATTCTTTTCCTACGTTAGTTTTTGTTCTTCCATCATATGGAGGGTTATACCATATCATTTTTCTTTTCCTGTTTTTCTTATTGCTGTTCATGTTGTTATCTGGGTTATATTGTAATTTGTAGTTGTAGCCACTTTTTTTCAGCGCCTCTTGGTATTCGGCTGCTGCACTGTTAAATTCTTTCTCATTGCATGATAGTTTAGATAATCTTTTGTTTATACCATTAGGTATGGTTTTCAAAATGGAGGGTGGATGGTTACTTTTGATGTCTACGTAGACAGGTGTGTCATTAGGTTTTTTGTATGGTTTGTATGTATGGTCCTTAAGGTCTAATGTTATGTCTAAATAATTTACTAATTTTTTTTGTTGGCTTCTACTGTGATTTTTAGGTTGTGGCTTTGAAAAATTTTACAAAGTTCTTTTTTTTGTTTTCAATGATTTTTGGTTTTGTTTTATTTTAAACTGGTATGTCGCTCCCTACTTGGTTGAGCACTTTTAGCATTCTGAGCGGCGTTTTAACTCTAATCATATTATATATATATATATATATATATATATATTATATATATATATATATATATATATATTATATATATATATATATTTATATATATTTATATATATATATATATATATATATATATATATATATATATATATATATATATATATATATATATATTGTTAAAATAAGTATTAAAAAGGAATATTAAAATACTCTACAAATTTGTTTCAAGCATCTGGCTGGCTATCTTCAGGATGATATTTGGGTGACCCACCACTGGTGTTATATAGCGTGTGGGGCCCGATTGCAGCTGTTTTCACGTGTGGGTTGGTTGCACGTGTTTTTTGTGTTGTTTCTTTTTTAAGGTTTTCAGGTTGTGTTTTGCGATGTGTTCACTAACAACGATTTCCATTTGTGCCTGCAGTTGTTTACTATTTCTGTTTTAATGTTTAAAGTTGCTAAGTGTGGTTTACATAGTATCAGCCATTTTTCAGTTAAACATAGGTTGCATCTTTTTGAAATAGTGATGTATGATGATGCTCTTTTTATGATTTTCCAGGATATATTGTAGTTTATTTTTGCGTCCTTAAGTTTCCAAATGTATTTGCTCAATTCTGCTTGGTTTTTTTATTTTTCTTTATGAAATGACTGTTTGTAGTTTGTATATCTTAAGGGTATCCAGGAAGACTTTTTCCATTTTTTATTTCTTTTATATTTTTTTTCCAAATTTTCTGGAGATCTTTGTGATTTTCAACCCCATTTTCACAAAAATTTGACCAGTATTCTTCCTTTGCCTTTTCATTCACTCTATTACTTTGATTTGTTTGATTTTTTCAGCAGTCTTTTCTGGATCTGTTTAATTTTTTAGATACATTTTATAAGCCTCCATTTTTTGTTCTCTTGCTTCTTCACAGGAAACATTCCACCAAACATTTCCTGTATATTTTCTTGATTTATCAGGATTACATTTAGGGATCGAAAGCTCAGCTGCACGCAAAACAGTATCAACAAATTTCATGTAGCTTGTATCAACATAATCAACCATCATCTCCTCGCAATTGCAAATAGAAAGTATGTTTTCAAATCTATCCCAATCAGCTTTGTTGTAGTTAAATTTTGGGATTTGATCTTTTGTAAGATCAGAAATAATGTGTTTTACTTTGATGGAAAGAACTATTGGTAAATGATCACTGCCTAGCGAGTCTTTAAATGTGTCCCATTCAGAACTTGGAGCGATTGCAGCAGACATGAGAGTTAGATTTATCGCTGAAGCCCAATGATATGAAATATCCGGGATTCGAGTGACACTACCATCATTCAGTACACAGAGTAAAGAGTCTACTACATTTTCAAGGAATCTGTTATGCGTTATAATTTTGCACTCATTATCGAAAAAGGGGGCGTGTGAATTGAAATCACCTGCATTCAGCCACTTATCGTTTTGGTCTTGTAAAGAACGAATCCACTCTGTGTTTTGATTGTCAGGACCTTTTGGCAAACAAACCGACAATATGTTCAGTATCAATAATCCATGGAATTTTGCTTTTACTGCACAAGCATTTACGTTTTTAATGTCTTTTGAAAAAGGTGTGTCTATTTCGAGGTATTCTACATTTTGTCGAATGTACAATGCGGTACCAACCCTTCCTGTTTCATCATTGTTTTTGGTATATTGGTGGGTAGTAAAGATTTGGATTTTTGGAAGCTTTTGTTCATGTACATTAATTAAGAGATTGTAATACTAATGCTTGGTAGATATGATCTGAAAGATGCTGAATCAGCTCCTGAATATTTGTTGATATTGATCTGCAATTCCATTGCAGTATGTTTACATTTTTGGGTCTTGTCATGTTCTTTAGAGAATATAAATATCTTTGTTGACGACCACCCCATTTTTATTTTGCGCGAAACCCCCCTCTTTTTAAAAAACTTTCTTCATTTCTTGCTGTTTTTTTTTTAACAAAAACTAGCACTTTTTTACAAACAAAATAACATCCAAAACCCCCAAATTAACACGCAAAACCCCAAAATAACATGCAAACCCCCCAAAATTGAAGTAATCAATTTTCACGTATCTACTTAATCACTTATGTATGTATTTGTGTATGTATGTTTCCGTGTATCCATGTATGTATGTATTAATGTATAAATGTATGTGTATGTATGTGTGTGTGTGTGTGTGTGTGTGTGTGTGTGTGTGTGTGTGTGTGTGTGTGTGTGTGTGTGTGTGTGTGTGTGTATGTGTGTGTGTGTGTGTGTGTCTGTGTGTGTGTGTGTGTGTGTGTGTGTGTGTGTGTGTGTGTGTGTGGTGTGTGTGTGTGTGTGTGTGTTTATACCTTCGTGCGTACGTATGTACATACCTTCCTAAGTACGTATGTATGTATGTATATATGTTTACATTCATTCAGTCATTTTTTACTTATTTAGTTTGTTTCATTATACACCCCAATAAAGTCATGAGCATGGTCCTGTTAAACAGATCAAAAGGAAAATTCCTTGCAGAAGAAATGACAAGATTAAGATTTTTTTAAGTGTATAATTATGAACAGGACTGCAAATCCTGACTCTAACAACTACCGGATTTACACAGGTCACTCAGCTAGGAATAGCACTTACTTGGAGCTTTCAACAGACCTCCGTCTGTCTTCTTCATCGGTGGTGTGGCTACTGGGTGAACTGGCGTTCAGTGCACACGACCACGGGTCGAACTCTGGTCATGTGACTGAACAATGAGGGTGTTGTACACCGATGGCAAGGTGTGTCTGCCCCGGTCCCGGTTGAGTGTGGGTTGTTGGCGGCAGTATGTATGGCCTCCTTCACCCCACGCTGACTCCCAACAGAGAAGCCATTCAAGCAAAAATATTATCTCCCACATAACCCCATTGATTTTGACAAAGAATTGAAACTCTCTGGCATGAAGTGTGTTGCATCAACAAGAAACTGTAACTTAAACAACGACTTTCAGAACTGTGAAGATGCTATCAACACTGTTATTGTGATAACAATGTGGAAGAAATCTTCCTGACCACTGAATAAACACGACTGTTTCCTCTCTGTCATTCTGGTAAACATTTACAGGAACATAGATTACAGGAAATCTAGACCTACAAATCTACATAGTGACTGCAGAAGTTCTGTATGCAATACCATCGACCTATTTTGAGATAGCGAGCGAAGAAGTTCAGAACCTACCACGAGAACGAACAAAGCATCGCATATATTTGGAATGAAAGTTACAGATCACAAAGTCTAGGTCGATAGCTCCAGACGTCATTCAGCATTAATGTCAAGATGAAAAGACTCGCTGTACAAGAAGTGGACCAGTTTAAGCGTTTTGAGTAAAAACAGCTGACTCAGCCTGTCTATGCTTGCTATTTGCCTTAAGGATTCTACACGCTAGAAGTATCACCTTCCCTGTAAAAATAAAACCTGACATGTTTTGGATTGTGTTCGCTCCATTGTAACTATTCGTTAAAGTAACTCGTTGATTTCAGCAGTTCAACATTTAAAATTCTTTTCTTTAATATTCATTATGTATCACTGACCTCTTATGGGTAGACTGACCACTTTGCTGCAGTGGTCAACGTTGCTCGTTGCAGACTGAATATGAAGGGCTTTTTGTTCTTTTCACGAGAGGTTGGAGTGATAAACAGGTTTGGATTTCATTGTTGAGATTAAGACCTTTCTGTTCTCTGAGGTGTTAACGACTTGCCTGTCCTCCTGAGTGCAGACAATAGATGACTTTCATATCTGGAAGTCTTTTTCCTTTGGCGTTCTCCTGATGGTGGCTTCTATTTCTTTTCAAAATTCTTGAACAGTTTCTCACTTTATCTGGTGGGCTGTCAGTCCAAGAGTCCAACTGAATCTTGTTATAATAAAAAAAAAAGCAAGCAGAAGAGAGAGAGAGAGAGAGAGAGAGAGAGAGAGAGAGAGAGAGAGAGAGAGAGAGAAAGGGTGGAGAGAGAGAGAGAAGAGAGAGAGAGAGAGAGAGAGAGAGAGAGACAGAGACAGAGACAGAGACAGAGCCATAGAGGTAATTGTTACTATTGTAATGGTAACTCTTGCCCAGAAGTAAATTGCATAGTATGTTAATTGTGGTTTAGATTGATTTAAAACTTTTTTTAATTGAAAAAAGCAAATTGACCAAACGTACATGTCTTGACTCCATATTGGTTTGACATAGGGCCCCACTACCCTCTCTGTGGCACCATGAGCGCTTTTGATGAACTTGTTGTCGTCACAGAATGTGAGAAAAAACACCACAGACATTATGTGTGTGAACTGGATTCCACATCAAAAAACGAACCTAAACATTCCAAAATCCTTCAAGGGGATTCTCCACAAACGTTGCTTCCAGACTTGGGGAACTCCACAGATTTCCAGACCTCCAGTCGCCTGCCTGTGTCTTTCACTCGCTGCCCTGGCCAGCACTGGACCTTGACCTTTTTAGCCTGTGACGTGGACAGCCATTGCTGGGTCAGCAAAGACGTCACAGATGTTAAATGGAGTTCCCCCACGTCCTCTTGGTGCGAGGCAGGCACACAGTCCTCCCCGTACTATTTTCTTTGTGAGCTGGCCAAACAGCGCGTGCCCTTCACGCTGGTGTGCGATGGTCACGAGGACTGTTATGACCGTGGTGATGAGGAGTTCTGTACGTACCGGCCATGTCCAGTACACGCCGACATGCAGTGTGCCAACAGGGGGCAGGTGGGGCATGGTGGCTATACCTGTCAGTTTTGTTGCAACAGGGGGCAGGTGGGGCATGGTGGTTATACCTGTCAACAGGGGGCAGGTGGGGCATGGTGGCTATACCTGTCAGTTTTGTTGCAACAGGGGGCAGGTGGGGCATGATGGCTATACCTGTCAACAGGGGACAGGTGGGGCATGGTGGCTATACCTGTCAGTTTTGTTGCAACAGAGGGCAGGTGGGGCATGATGGCTATACCTGTCAACAGGGGGCAGGTGGGGCATGGTGGCTATACCTGTCAACAGGGGGCAGGTGGGGCATGGTGGCTATACCTGTCAACGGGGGGCAGGTGGGGCATGATGGCTATACCTGTCAACGGGGGGCAGGTGGGGCATGATGGCTATACCTGTCAACAGGGGGCAGGTGGGGCATGATGGCTATACCTGTCAACAGGGGGCAGGTGGGGCATGATGGCTATACCTGTCAACAGGGGGCAGGTGGGGCATGATGGCTATACCTGTCAACAGAGGGCAGGTGGGGCATGGTGGCTATACCTGTCAACAGAGGGCAGGTGGGGCATGGTGGCTATACATGTCAACAGGGGGCAGGTGGGGCATGGTGGCTATACCTCTCAGTTTTGTTGCTATGTATTTGGAGCAAACCTTAAAGCAGCTTTGATCTAACAAATACTGTGATGTCTGTAAACATGGCAACATATTTTGGTGGAATAAAAAAGAAAAGAAAGAAAGAAAAAGTTTCCAATCTTGAGTAAACCACCAGTAACATTGCTATTTCTTCAAACTGACTCAAAGTGAATTATTTTTGTGTCTGATAACACTGTCCTGAAGTGTCTCCGTTCGGACGACTTCTGGGTTTTCCCGTTATTTTTAGAGCATGTTCCCTTCTTCCTCGCATTATTTCAGAATTTAGTTCATGTCTGGGAAAAGTTGTCTATGTCTTGCTGCTTTCCTGTATGTTTTGCATTTTTGTCTCAGCACCCTCGTCTATGCTTTATTCAACAGGGAATCCCAGTAGAACATTATTCTTAGCTGAGCTTCATTGTCTAGAAGACGTTAAACCAAATCATCCCGGTCAGCACAAAAAACGCTGGCTGGCAAGTTGTTTGATAAGAAAAATAGAGCTGTTATCAACAAACAAATACAACAAATATCAACACGAATACAGTTGTTGTATTGCGATTTAGGGTGTATCTAAAATACTCCAAACATACCTAATCATGTAGCTGGTTTTCTATTGAACACTCACCATTAAAGAAGCATGCAATATCGTGGGTGTTCTTCAGCATTCAAAACCCACCGAACTTGTATGATAAAATATACCATTGATTTTTAATGACACAATGGGACGATTAGATGTAATCATAATGGTGGTGACATATTTTGGCTTGAAACCTGACTTAATCTTGCCATTAATGTGTTTCATTTTGTCTCCTAACTTAGAAAGCCTAACATGTTGTATATACATGATGTTGAATAATACCAGTTCTATTGAAGATGAACTCAAGTTTGAATACATATATTTACCAATGCATTAAAATACAAAACCGTTATCAGTGAGTCGATGCAAGGTTACTATGAAGCAGGAAAAGCTGGCAAGTGAAGAGTTAGCAAAGGGGGTCTAGATCTGTTTAAAGTAATATGCAAATACGTACAGCGCGCTAAGTGACTACGATTGTTCAAATGTGCTATGATGTATGTGTTTTTGTTGTTTGTACCCAGTGCTATTCATTTCCTCAATGGTGCGACATAGAACGGCACTGTCTGGATTCCAGTGATGAAGAAGGCTGTGGCTATAAGATGCGGGACCTGTTGAAGAAAGCACTGGATTCCCCAGGCACTGATGACGATTTACAGTTCATGCCTGTCCAGCCCCCCGCTGTGGTGAACTTTGTGAAAAGAATGTATGGCAAACCTTACGTCACCCCATTGCCCTCTTCGACTGATGATGGCCACAGGAGTGACGTCACACTGTGTCCACAGACCCACTTCCAGTGCCCTGGCGGTAGTTACTGTCTCCCTCTGCAACGGCATTGACGACTGCCCGGGTCATGAGGACGAGGCAGCATGTGAGCAGTTCACATGCCCAGGGTTCTACCAGTGTAGGAATTCCCCTGTCTGTCTTCATCCTGACCACGTGTGTGATGGGTTCATGCACTGTGAGCAGCAGGACGATGAACGATTCTGCCATCACCTATGTCCTACGAACTGCACGTGCCAAGGTCTGTCTTTTCAGTGCTGGATGGAGGTCAGCGTTGAAACTTTTCCAGACGTACGTTATCTGGATGCCAGCAGAAGCGGACTGAGGCCAAAACGTCTGTGGGACAACACCATGTTGGTTTTTCTGGCACTGCAGCGATGTGGTCTTGCCATGCTGAATTTCCCTTCACTGTCTAACTTGCTCATTGCGGACGTCAGTTACAACAGCATCCACACGATGACAATAAACCATCTGAAACAGGTGAGTAAACTCAAGATCTTATTGCTGACAGATAACCCGTTGACCAGAATGTTTGAAGGCAACAGGTCCTCAGAGTCACACACCTTTCTCAGCCTGCATATTCTGCACCTGTCTCAGGTTCCCATCCCTCACCTGTCTGCCCAGATCTTTGAGGTCTTTCCCTCACTGACTGTCCTCAACCTTTCACACAGCGGTGTGCAGCAGGTGACCGGCAGTCTGCCCACACCCCAACTCCAGACCCTGGATGTGACAGGCTGTCACCTTCATCACATGCCCCGTCACTGGCTCTCCAACCTCCCCTTGCTGCACACTGTGCTCACAGACCGCCCCACGTTGTGCTGTGCTCACAACTTGCCTGCAGGCTTCGACGTCAAACACTGTCACTCCCCTTCCTCTCTTTTCTCCTCCTGCAACGATCTGTTGGGATCAACCGCTCTACGTGCTGGCACTGCCATCCTGGCTGTTTTGGTCATTCTGGGCAACGTTTCAACTCTCTTCGTCCACCTGCGTGAGGCAAACATGGACAGGAGTGGGAATAAACACAGCAGCATTGTCTTTGTGTCACAGTTGTCGGTGTCTAACCTGGTGATGGGGGTGCACCTGTTGGGTGTGTTCGTGGCCGACCAGCTATTCCTGGGTAAATACCTGTGGGTAGACAGGTGGTGGAGGAACAGCCCCTGGTGCTCCCTGTTAAACCTTCTCTACGTGTTCTCTGTCCAGGTGTCCACCTTGGTCCTGGTGTGTCTGACAGTAGATCACTGTGTTCACCTGTCCAGGCCAGACAGGGAGATGTGGGGCAGAAGACAGGTGATGGCTTCCAGCGTCCTGTGTTGGGGAATAGGTCTGGTAGTGTCCGTCACACCTCATATCTCCACCTGGACCCTGCGCCATCAAAGCAGTCTGTGTGTCCCTCTTTCCTTGACTCACATCCCAGGCATTCACCACTACGCCTCACTGGTGTTGATCACGTTGAACACAGGACTTATGGCCGTGACGACAGCAGGTCAACTTTACATCTTCTTCACTTTTCGGGCCAACCCTCTCGTGTTCGTTGCGGACTCCCGAAGATTGCAGCAGCTGAAGTTAGCTCGTCGCACTGTCAATGTCTCAGTGACTGACGCCTGTGGCTGGTTCCTGGTGACTATTCTCGTCTTGTTGCTGCCCACACAGCAATTTGTGTCTGAAGAAATCCGCTCTGCTGTCACAGCCTTCACCCTGCCCGTCAACATGGCGCTCAATCCTGTCCTGCACGTGACAAACGTAGCTTCAGAACGACGTAGACAAGTCCGGACACAGCGCGTGCTGCAACGTCTGGGCAAGAAGATAAAGAGTACATAGACTCAGGATAAAGAGAAAGACGATGACATTTTACTGTGTGTCAAAACTAAACAGGTTGTTTTATCCGTAGAAAAACTTAAATGCTATCCACTATAACAAATGTCACATTAGTAGAGAGACGTTTAAAGCATAACGAATGATCGCGCAGCTATTATTCTTATTCAAAACTCAAGTGGCATTTTATATGACATACGAACAAACGGTCAGTATTAGCAGAAAATGTACCTGCATCTAGAACGAATGAGACTGAGGCCTACATACATTAGTAACTGGTAATGATGATGATGATGATGATGATGATGATGATGATGATGATGATGATGATGATGATGATGATGATGATGATGATGATGATGATGATTGCTGTTGCTGTTGTTGTTGTTGTTGTTGCTGCTGCTGCTGCTGCTGCTGCTGCTGCTGCTGCTACTGCTGCTGCTGCTGCTGCTGCTGCTGCTGGTGTCGTTTTCATTATTATTATTATCACTATTATCACATTTAGCGTGTTGTTCTTGTTGTTCTTGCTGTTACTTTTGTGAGATGATACTGTTTTCCACTTAGGTTAGTAGTAGTAGTAGTAGTAGTAGTAGTAGTAGTAGTAGTAGTAGTAGTAGTAGTAGTAGTAGTGTAGCAAAAATAGTAGTAGCAGCAGCAGCAGCAGTAGCAGTAGCAGCAGCAGCAGGACTAGCAGTAGTAATGGTAGTATA
Organism: Conus ventricosus; assembly: GCA_018398815.1. NCBI lineage: Eukaryota > Metazoa > Mollusca > Gastropoda > Neogastropoda > Conidae > Conus > Conus ventricosus. Next base: position 46,446,602 of record CM031627.1, read on the forward strand.
TATTTCATTCTTCGAATATTATCTGTGAGATGTGACACTGTTTTCAGTTAGGCCAAGACTCTATGGAACACATTTTGTCATTTCTGTGTACACATGCGTCCAAAAGTACTTTCACTGGAGTCAACATCGTCGTCGTCGTCATCATCATCATCATCATCATCATCACAGCAGCAGCAGCAGCAGCAGTAGCAGCAGCAGCAGCAGCAGCAGCATCACTGTCATCATCATCATCATCATCATCAACAGCCCTTAGTGTGGCTGTACGTCGGCAAAACGTGATCAGCGGCGCGGGAATAATGCTGTTATTGGGAGGGGATGATGGGTAAAGAAGAGAACAAAGAAAAAAAAAAGAAAATGGATGAGGCCTACTGATGTGATTGGTGTTGATGGTCGTGTCACGCGTCGGAACTTATTCAGTTTGATTCAAGGGAAACAACTGTGTGGTTTTAATGTCGGATATATAAGTAGCAGTGCATTCCCGTGGGTTTTCAATGCCCTTTTAATCACCACCGCTTATTGTCTTTCCCCCAACCTTTGAGCGCACAGATTTCTGTCCACCACCTCTCACACAAAAAATGCACACACCCACTGAGGAAGAAGTCGGAAAATGGAGTCACCTGACTTTGGCCAAAGTAAGTATAAAGTTGGTTCAAAAGAAACTAGGTAATGATAATAGTCCTGACTTTGGCCAAAGTAAGTATAAAGTTGGCTCAAAAGAAACGAGGTAATGATAATAGTCCCGACTCGGCACAAAATAGTATAAACTTGGTTCAAAAGAAACGAGGTAATGATAATCTTGACTTTGGCACAAAATAGTATAAACTTGGTTCAAAGAAACGAGGTAATGATAATCTTGACTTTGACACAAAATAGTATAAACTTGGTTCAAAAGAAACGAGGTAATGATAATCTTGACTTTGGCACAAAATAGTATAAACTTGGTTCAAAAGAAACGAGGTAATGATAATCCTGACTTTGGCACAAAATAGTATAAACTTGGTTCAAAAGAAACGAGGTAATGATAATCTTGACTTTGGCACAAAATAGTATAAACTTGGTTCAAAAGAAACGAGGTAATGACAATCCTGACTTTGGTACAAAATAGTATAAACTTGGTTCAAAAGAAACGAGGTGATGATAATGATTTTCCAGGTGGGCGTGACACAAAAGCTGCCTTTTGTTAATTACATTTGACACTTCAGTACACTGTGACTATGACAACGGTATTTGTAGGGCTCAGTTAAGCACATTCGCTACTTTGAGGAATCAGGAAGATATGAAAGAGAGCAATGCATATAATGGCTCTGTGTTATATCTGCTTGACTTTCTTAACAAAGTGAAGTCTTTCCACGATCATATGAAAGCGACCATTGCACTGGATGACTGTCTACTATACATATTATATGAAAGCGACCATTGCACTGGGTGACTGTCTACTATACCTATTATATGAAAGCGACCATTGCACCGGATGACTGTCTACTATACCTATTATATGAAAGCGACCATTGCACTGGATGACTGTCTACTATACCTATTCAACATCTAGAAACAGTCAAGCAAGACAGTGGTTCCTACTATGATAGAAAATGACAGAAAAGTTCACTATTTGCTCGCCTTTTTGTGCCTTCTTCATGTATTGGTTGAGACTGTAGATATTTTATCTGTGATACCTAGTGATGCTATACAGGAATGGATGGAAAAGCCTAATATATATGCCTTACAATGCCTTTCCGCAAGGAGTTCATGAGATTTGGGATATCTCTTCGAGTAGAAGAGTTCACGACTATAGTGTGTTCGAGAGAGCAGTAAAGGCCAGCGTATACGCTGCCTGAGGTTGCGGACGTCTCTTGGAGCGATGAAGTGTCCAGCAGCACCATGCTGGAGAAGGCATCAAGGTCAGCACGTGAGCCTTCATCTCCTAAGGTCGGACTGTGCTAGAAAGGGCTGAGAAGTCAACATGTTGTCTTACGTCTCCTAAGAAAGCAGTTTCCTGGAGGGCTGAGAAGTCAACATGT
>CM031627.1:46453619-46458619 GCA_018398815.1 Conus ventricosus
TTGGGAGTGTTGTTAGCGCCTCTCATCATGACCGCATATCTATCTTTTGCGTTAATGCTCTTATTTTGCCCCTTTTTTCTGTTGCGCCACCATACACCACCTACTTCCCTATGCAAACACCCAATGTCTTAATGTATCCTTGTTTGTACATTTACCCATTTATTCCCCATTGTTTACCCCCCCCCCCCCCCCAGTGTGTGCGTTTTATTGCCGTGTGTATGTGTGCGTGCGTGTTTGTTCGTGCCACGCGCGCACTTTTGTGTGTGTGTGTGGGGTGTGTGGAGGCTTTGCCCGCGGGAAAGGGTGCTTTTTTTTTTTTTTTTTTTTTTTTTTTTTTTCGTGTGTGTGGGGGGGTGAGCCTTGCAGCTCTTAGCTGCGTCTGGCAGGGGGTTTTTTCTCGGGGTTCTCCGTTTCCCTCTCACCCCTTGGTGCTTGGTAGGGCAACCTACCCTTGGGTCAGACTTGGGTCGGATGCTTTAGCGGCTAAACCCCCTTTTTCTCTCCCCCCCCCCCCCCCTCCCCTGTCTTTTAAAATGATTTTTCGAGTATATTGTATCTTATTTTTGGCTTTCTCTGTTCATTTCATTCATATGCAACACACCCACTACATACCACACACACCCCCTCCCCCTCCACTCACCCCTCCTTCCCCTCCTCTTCTCTCTCTTATTCCCACTCTTCCTCACTTCCATTCCTCTCTGTCTCTCCCCCCCTTTCTCCCCTCCCCCTCTCTCTCTCCTCTCCCCCTCTCCTTTTCCTCCCCCCCACTTTACTCTACCCTCTTTCCTCGTGCCCTATTCTTCGAACTCTACTCACCCTCTCTTCCACTGTCCCTCTGTCTACTTCATTCACCACTTTGGCTTCACAAGGGGAGTATTGTGCATGTTTATGTCTGTATTTTTTTGTCGCTGAGGAAGGCATTTTGCCGAAAATTTCTTGTCCTGTTTTGTGTCGTGCATTAAATCGTCGTTACTTCACACTTTGTTTTGTGTGCTCTTCTGCGTTTTTGTCGTGTTTCAGTAACGCCGCAGTTTGTTTCATTTGCCGTTTGATATTCCAATGGAACAACTAGTATTGAATAAAACTAGCACCAGGAGTGGCGGTTAATGTTATGCCATACCTGCATCAAATATTGACAGCCACTTACATTCATTTTATCCCAGTTCTGTATGGCTGTGGAACTCACTGCCGGGTGCCATCAAGGACGATTTTCTATTTTAACTTCCCAGGATATTTTATGGTTTACCTGGGCCTGAATTTGACCATTGCTTTTAACTTCTTGAATATCGTGTGCGACCCCTTGTTGCCAAATTTGCTCCAGGGGCCAACAGACTGGGTCGCACTATTTTATGTTATTTTATTTTACTTTTTAACATGCGCACTGGTGACCTAATCGTTTTTGAGTGAACCAGTATTTTAGGAAGAAGAAGAAGGTTTTATTCTGCTTGGCTGAGGCCTAGTGGTACAATTGTTGTGAGGAAGGCTAACTCAGATTCGTACTTTCAAACCACCCAGAAGCGGTGGCCAGCTTCGGTAGGTCATACCCAGAGGTTTAGTGAATGTACTGGGAGTGCCAGAGTGGTCCATCCTGATATGGTGAGACTCGCATTTAACGTGTAGGCTCGAGCCTTGCGCGAGTGTATTGTGTCCATTCAGAATTCGATTTCGGTTACATAGATAATAAGCAGGTAGTGTGTGTGTGTGTGTGTGTGTGTGTGTGTGTGTGTGTGTGTGTGTGTGTGTGTGTGTGTGTGTGTGTGTGTGTGTGTGTGTGTGTGTCTGTGTCTGTGTCTGTGTGTGTGTGTGTAAGTGTGTGTGTAAGTGTATGTGTGTGTGTGTGTGTGTGTGTGTGTGTGTGTGTGTGTGTGTGTGTGTGTGTGTGTGTGTGTGCGTGTGTGTGTGTGTGTGTGTGTAAGTGTGTGTGTGTGTGTGTGTGTGTGTGTGTGTGTGTGTGTGTGTGTGTGTGTGTGTGTGTGTGTGTGTGTGTGTAAGTGTGTGTGTGTGTGGGGGGGGGGGGGGGCGGGGGTGTACATTATGTGCGTTCATAGCCCTTGTTTGATCACATGAAAGCCAAAATCCGTTCTCTCTCTCTCTCTCTCTCTCTCTCTCTCTCTCTCTCTCTCTCTCTCTCTCTCTCTCTCTCTCCTCTCTCTCTCTGTCTCTCTCTCTCTCTCTCTCTCTCTCTCTCTCTCTCTCTCTCTCTCTCTCATGCTTTCTTAGTCAATTGTTTGTTTATATTTATAGGAGGTATTTGCACATGTGTGTCAGTACTCTCTCCCTCATCCAACTCCCCCCCTTCTCTCCCTCCCTCTCTCTCCTCTCTCTCTCTCTCTCTCTCTCTCTCTCTCTCTCTCTCTCTCTCTCTCTCTCTCTCTCCCCCCTCTCTCTCTCAGTGCGTGTGTGTGTGTGTGTGTGTGGTGTGTGTGTTTGGGGGGGGGGGGGGGGTACTTAAGCGAAATGCGTGGACTAAGAACATCAAAATTTCTGTTAGTGGAAAGTTTGTGTGTATTTCATCAATTAAATATGCATACAGCCAGACGACATATCGGCCCTCCAAATTTCTGTTCTTGTGAGCTAACCACATCATCACAAAATGTTAGCCTGCCTAACTGCACGAACATCCATAACTGAGAACACACAGCCAGACGACTGAACACACAGCCAGACGACTGGACACACAGCCAGACGACTGAACACACAGCCAGACGACTGAACACACAGCCAGACGACTGAACACACAGCCAGACGACAGGCCTACCAACACACAGCCAGACGACTGGACACACAGCCATACGACAGGCCTACCAACACACAGCCAGACGACTGAACACACAGCCAGACGACAGGCCTACCAACACACAGCCAGACGACTGGACACACAGCCATGCGACTGAACACACAGCTAGACGACTGGACACACAGCCAGACGACTGGACACACAGTTAGACGACTGAACACACAGCCAGACGACTGAACACACAGCCAGACGACAGGCCTACCAACACACAGCCAGACGACAGGCCTACCAACACACAGCCAGACGACTGGCTTACCAACACACAGCCAGACGACTGAACACACAGCCAGACGACAGGCCTACCAACACACAGCCAGACGACTGGCTTACCAACACACAGCCAGACGACTGAACACACAGCCAGACGACAGGCCTACCAACACACAGCCAGACGACTGGACACACAGCCATACGACAGGCCTACCAACACACAGCCAGACGACTGGACACACAGCCATACGACAGGCCTACCAACACACAGCCAGACGACAGGCCTACCAACACACAGCCAGACGACAGTCCTACCAACATACAGCCAGACGACATGCCTACCAACACACAGCCAGACAACTTGCCTACCAACACACAGCCAGACGACAGGCCTACGAACACCTATGCATGTTTTCGCTTTGAAATGTGAATTCCTTACTAGAACCTAGATTTTGTAAAGAAACGTGATCGGTCACATACACTTCTACACTCATTCGCATGAATAGTTCATTGTCAACCACCATGGAACATCTAATCTCTCTCCCATCTGTTCTTTGCTTTCACTCTCTCTCTCTCTCTCTCTCTCTCTCTCTCTCTCTCTATCTCACTCTCTCTCTCTCTGTTGCATACGCACACACACGCACACACACACGCACGCACGCACACGCACACCGACAGACAGACAGACAGACACACAGACACACAGACACACAGACAGACAGGCATGCAAACAAATAAAGACAGACAGAAACACAGACAGAGAATGAGACAAAGAGAGTGGGAGATAGACAGACGCACGGACAGAGAGACAGAAAGACAGAGAGAAAGAGGAAGACAGACAGAGAGATAGTGTGTCAGTGGCATAATGACAACTATAATAATAATAATAATAATAATGATAACAATACCACCACCAACAACAGCAATAACAATAATACCAATAATGATAAATCGTGTGCACCTATCCACCAAAAAAGCGACACCCGCAACTCGGTGACACCTTCACAGTATACAAACTCAACTGTTGGGCAGTGTACGTCCTTGGGTGTGGTCCGGTACATGCGTGCATGCATACACACACGTGTTAGGCTGAAAGATGAAATATTCTTTCTTACAAACAAGTGTGGACTACTGTCCATCCAGAACGTACGAAAAAGGAATTGTTCCTTCACAAAAGCCATGGGTTATTTCACGCTCACAAGAAACGGCAAAGTCATTGTCCTTCACAAAAGACATGAGTTATTTCACACACACACACACACACAGATGAGTCAAAGGTATTGTTCCATCACAAAAACCATGGGTTAGGTTACTATATACCCACAACATACGGCAAAGGTAAAACCATGGGTTATTGTACATATACACAACGGACGGCAAAGGTGAAACCATGGGTTACTGTACAAATACACAGCGTACGGCAAAGGTAAAACCATGGGTTAGTGTACATATACACAACGTACGGAAAAGGTAAAACCATGGGTTACTGTACAAATACACAACGTACGGCAAAGGTAAAACCATGGGTTACTGTACAAATATACAACGTACGGCAAAGGTAAAACCATGGGTTACTGTACAAATACACAACGTACGGCAAAGGTAAAACCATGGGTTACTGTCCACCACAACATACGGCAAAGGTAAAACCATGGGTTACTGTACAAATACACAACATACGGCAAAGGTAAAACCATGGGTTACTGTCACACCCAAACATAACGGCAAAGGTAAAACCATGGGTTACTGTACAATACACAACATACGGCAAAGGTAAAACCATGGGTTACTGTCCACCACAACATACGGCAAAGGTAAAACCATGGGTTACTGTCTACCACAACATACGGCAAAGGTAAAACCATGGGTTACTGTACAAATACACAACATACGGCAAAGGTAAAACCATGGGTTACTGTCACCCACAACATACGCAAAGGTAAAACCATGGGTTACTGTACAAATACACAACATACGGCAAAGGTAAAACCAT
>CM031627.1:46468619-46473619 GCA_018398815.1 Conus ventricosus
GGTGAGAGGACTTGGGGGTCCAACAGTGTCAGTGTGGTATGTGACAGGTCTATAGTAGTCAGTGTGTTGTGTTTGATAGCAGATGTCTGATCCATAGAGAGTGAGGTCAGAGGGTTTTCAGACAGCGACAATGTTTCTAGATTTTCCAGATCAAGGAAAAATGCCAAGTTGACTTGTGTTAGTTGGTTATTACTGAGGTCAAGGATTTTTAAATTCGGTAATGTCATGACAGGTATGTGACGAATTGAACACTGGGCAAAGACAACATGAATCAGATATGTATTGTTGCTGACTCAGGACAGGGTCATGCCAGAACCTGTGGCATCCAGGTAACGGAGCTGTGGGAAGAGCTCTGCAAGGAATGACTGGCCACACCGAAATGTGTGACCTTGACACTGACAGTTTAAAGGACAAGTCATTTCACACAGAATTCATCGTCATGCATAGCACAGTGAGACCAGCCATCACATAAATGATCACTGTGCAAACATATCCTGGAAGTTCTGCATCGAAATAGTCCTGGACATGTCATGTCCTCACACCCCTCTTCGTCCTGGTGGTCATACAGTCGTACATTTCATTCACCGTGTGTAGACAGGCAGGCAGTCATTGAACTCACCAGGACAACGATAGTGGCTGTCAGGACAAGACTCGTTGGAACTCATTGGAGTTGAGATGAACAGGTGGTTGCTATCCAAATTGACGAGAGCAGGGAATGGAGAATATGGCAGTCGTACCTTTAAATCCGTGACTTGAACTCCACAGTATTTTTCATCCGATTCATCCCAACAGTCGAACTTCTGGTCACATACCCTGTTGTACGGCACACACTGATCATTTAGACACATAAACGTCTTAACACAAAGAGAGTGGCTACAGAAAGATTCATCACTGCTGTCTTGACAATCCGTGACAAAGTTACACACCAGGCTGTACGATAACGTGATGCTCTGGTCGCTGCAGGTAAATAAAGGAACGACAGCGACATGGTAATCTGCTGAGTCAGCGTGTTTATCAACGTTTGACACGTGGTAAGGGAAACTGCATAATGTATCAGTTCGACAAAACTCTTTATGCAAATCAGAGTCACAGAGGAACACCGTGTGTTCAGATGACCAGCAGGGCATGTAGTCACAGACTGCTGTCTCACTGGAGTGCGAGTCAAGGAAATCATCTTTGAAGGAGGAGTCCCACCACAGTGACTTTCATTGAACGTAGATCTGCACATTGCGCTCACATTTATAAAACGTTTGTCAATATCCGTAATCAAAAGACACATTCCTGTAACATATACCACACTGTCAACGTCTTTCAGAGTATGATAAAGTACTGTCTTGTCTTCACTGATTACACAATACCTGTACAAAGAGCGCAATGGCATACTGTACGTGGATATATTGACGGAATGGAGTGCGATCTCTGTGCATGTTCTCGTTGTTAACATCTCAAACGCTGGATTCAAGTCATGCTCGCTCGCAACAACAGTCAGCTTACCCCCAAGCGAAACACAGTAGACACTGGATGTGTTATTGTTGCCTGCTGCTGCTTCCCTGCTGTTGATGAATTTGCTCACAGTGGTAAAGAAGATGACACGGCCTGTGCAGGACTTGTTCCATTGGTACGCGTGATCAAGACTAAGGGCCCTAGGCTCTGCTTTTTTTTTTTGGTACAATTTCAGAAGCTCTCTCTCTCTCTCTCTCTCTCTCTCTCTCTCTCTCTCTCTCTCTCTCTCTCTCTCTCTCTCTCTCTTCTCCTCTCTCTCTCTTGCACACACACACACACATAATCATATATATAATATATATATATATATATATAAGAGAGAGAGAGAGAGAGAGAGAAGAGAGAGAGAGAGAGAGAGAGAGAGAGAGAGAGAGATCAGTATATTTTTAAAATGCCTAAAACATTTTTTTAAGTGCTCAACCCCTTGGGGAGCAACATATATATACGTGCCACACACACACACGCGCGCGCGCACGCGCGAACGCACGCACGCACGCACGCACCACACACACACACACACACACACACACACACACACACACCACACACACACACACACACACACACACACACACACCTAGCGCGCGCGTGCATGCTCTGCACACATCGCATTATATTTCTCATAATACAAAAAAAAATTAAAAAGGACGTCTTTGAATCAAAGGAAACGCAGTGGTCAATGTTTCTCGATACCCCCAACCTCACTGAGACTCCAACAGACGTGGCATTAACTATTACGAGTGATCACATCAATTATTCCCGCAGTTTGTGCAGTACTTACAAGCAGCTTGTGTGACCCTCCATCACAAGTATTTCCGATTGTCTGATTGGCAAGCACTGACCTCGGCGTCACGAATCTCCAAGTTGCAGTGCAGGACTGCATGCTAGAGAGAGGTGCCACTGCTCGGTACCTCTCCTGGGAACCCCTGGGGGGTAGAACTGCTCTTTGAGGACTCAAAGGAATAGCAGTTAAATTGATCAGTAATAAAGCTCCATCGTGTGTTAAACTCAATGAAAGAGCAGTTAAATTGGTCAAAATTAAAGCTTCATCATGTGCTAAAATCAAAGAAAGAGCAGTTAAATTGGTCAAAATTAATGCTTCATCATGTGCTAAAATCAAAGAAAGAACAGCTAAATTGGCCAGTAATAAACATACATCATGTGCTAAAATCAAAGAAAGAGCAGCTAAATTGGTCAAAATTAATGCTTCATCATGTGCTAAAATCAAAGAAAGAGCAGCTAAATTGGCCAGTAATAAAGCTGCATCATGTGCTAAAATCAAAGCAAGAGCAGATGAATTGGCCAGTAATAAAGCTGCATCATGTGCTAAAATCAAAGCAAGAGCAGCTAAATTGGCCAGTAATAAAGATACATCATGTGCTAAAATCATAGCAAGAGCAGATGAATTGGCCAGTAATAAAGATACATCATGTGCTAAAATCAAAGAGAGAGCAGCTGACTTAGCCAGTAATAAAGATACATCATGTGCTAAAATCAAAGCAAGAGCAGCTGAATTGGCCAGTAATAAAGATACATCATGTGCTAAAATCAAAGAAAGAGCAGCTAAATTGGCCAGTAATAAATATACATCATGTGCTAAAATCAAAGAGAGAGCAGCTGACTTAGCCAGTAATAAAGATACATCATGTGCTAAAATCAAAGCAAGAGCAGCTGAATTGGCCAGTAATAAAGATGCATCATGTGCTAAAATCAAAGAGAGAGCAGCTAAATTGGCAGTAATAAAGATACATCATGTGTTAAAATCAAAGAAAGAGCAGCTAAATTGATCAGTAATAAAGCTGCATCATGTGCTACACTCAAAGAACAGCATGCACCTCATCCCTGGTTGCAGACAATGGGCTCAGGTGATGAGTCATCGCTTGTCACACTGCTGGTTTATCGCAGAGTTATGAGTCATCGCTTGTCACACTGCTGGTTTATCGCGGAGTTATGAGTCATCGCTTGTCACACTGCTGGTTTATCGCGGAGTTATGAGTCGTCGCTTGTCACGCTGCTGGTTTATCGCGGAGTTATGAGTCATCGCTTGTCACGCTGCTGGTTTATCGCGGAGTTATGAGTCATCGCTTGTCACGCTGCTGGTTTATCGCGGAGTTATGAGTCATCGCTTGTCACGCTGCTGGTTTATTCGCGGAGTTATGAGTCATCGCTTGTCACGCTGCTGGTTTATCGCGGAGTTATGGGTTTGCTGTCAGAACAGTGTGCCGTGAAGGGCGAAGGTGCCAGAGGGACCCAAAGAAACTTTGGAAGCCTGCCTGCACGCTAGTGAGTAGGGTTTTTTTAGCAACTATCGTATGGGGAATTCAAATCATTCGCTTGGTGCAGCAAATTTGGAATCGTTGCTACCCTGAAGTTGCCAAAATTAAGAAACTGCTTTTTCTTTCTTTCTTTCTTTCTTTCCGCGTACGCAATCTGATACTCCTGCGGACACTGCCTGTATAGATAGGCAGTGGTGTTTTGTGTGTATGACCGTTTTTCATCCCGCCATTAAGGCAACCATACTCTATGTTCGGGGAAGGTGTATGCTATGTGTAATGTGTCATCCATACCAACGGCCAAACTCGCCTTCTCTTCTGAAAGTTGGTGATGGGATTTAACGTGTGTGCAAGATGTTGTGCGTGCGTTCACACACAGAACCTCGGTTTATAGTCTCATTCGAAGTACTGCATGGGGAATGGAGTCAGAAACCGATGTTATCTCCAAGGGAAAAATCCCCCTGTACCGAAATTCAAACCTGCAACCCCAGGATCACGAGTCCGGCGCTCTACCAACTGAGCTATTCCGGCCCCGAGAAACTGCTTGATAAGATGCAATGCCTGACAGACGCTGAAAAAAGACGAAACAACTCAAACGTAAGGCTTTAAAAAAAAGTGTTTTTAGTCAGTGTTTTAAAGATGAGCAATGTCCGTTTCAAAGTGAAAACCGTTTGTGTACATACACTTCTGTATACGCACACCCTAAAACATTAACTCATCGATATGCACATTCACACACGCCCGCACAAGCAAGTGCGTGACTCAGTAGGAAATTAGCAACATGTTGTTCCGTAATAGTTGCTAAACAAAGTCATGAATCAAAATCAAAGTGGAGAATAATGTGTGACAGGGTCTGGAGGCGTGAGACTTCACAATAAGATGATCGGGTCTGGAATCACAAATTGCAAACGCATGGACACTTCGTGGTCTAACATCTTTGCTTCAGATTTCTGCCATCTTTTTCGAACCCCCCTCTCCCCCTGCTGTTAAACTGTAACTGATATTCCCTCCATCCACTCTAAGTCCTTCCTCCACATGATTCAGACATCACAGCCATATTATCCCCGTCTCGGTAGATCCCCATCTCGGTAGATCCCCGTCTCGATAGATCCCCCACTACATGTGGCGAATTTCCGTCTCGATAGATCCCCGTCTCGGTAGATCCCCGTTTCGGTAGATCCCCATCTCGATTGATCCCCCTCTTCATGTGGACGAATTTCCGTC
>CM031627.1:46478619-46508619 GCA_018398815.1 Conus ventricosus
TTGCTATCACCGACCATGAGTGAGAGCCAATGGTGAGTATGTTTGATTTCAGTTCATCCCATTCTTTTTCTCAGGTGTGGCAGGCACGTCACTGCGCTGGTGGCTAGGTGATTGGCAGGTGTCAATCAAAGAGTAAGTGGAGCCAGCCACCAATGGCGAGCTAGGAATGTGGTCACGTGTGCTGATAACCGGTGACGTGCGCTGATAATAGCATCACTTCGGGCGGGTGGTCCGATCAGACATAGGTCTAGCTGTCTCCCGGGGCTTGTTCAGGCGGGTAGTCCGATCAGACATAGGCCTTGCTGTCTCCCGGGGCTTGTTCAGGCGGGTGGTCCGATCAGACATAGGCCTAGCTGTCTCCCGGAGCTTGTTGGGGATGTCTGCATTGGATCCTGAAGTGGGATTCACGCCTGTCGGTCTGGGTTTTTCTCCTTTTTTTTCTACCTGGGGTACCAATGCCCAGACAACTCACACATGGGGTCAACATAATTTCTGACGTATGAGAGAGGTGGAGGATACACCACACCAGTCCGCTTGTAATCTGCCCCCCCCCCCCCCCCCCCCCCCCACACACACCACACACACACAAACGGAGAAAGAGACAAGATTTGTTTAAGTATTCTGCCGAATGTTGATTGTCAGTATAGTGACAATTTTTTTTTCCTCAAGAGATGGTTGCAAGTTCCATTGTCCGTCCTGCAGTGCCGGTGGCTACAATGGAAATCTGAGGTGGATATAGCTTCATTTGTGACACAATTGTTACATTATAAAGCTGTGTGTCATGACACAATTGTTGCATCATAAAGCTGTGTGTCATGACACAATTGTTACCTCATAAAGCTGTGTGTCATGACACAATTGTTACATCATAAAGCTGTGTGTCATGACACAATTGTTACATCATAAAGCTGTGTGTCATGACACAATTGTTGCGTCATAAAGCTGTGTGTCGTGACACAATTGTTACATCATAAAGCTGTGTGTCGTGACACAATTGTTACATCATACAGCTGTGCGTCATGACACAATTGTTACATCATAAAGCTGTGTGTAATGACACAATTTTTACATTATAAAGCTGCGTGTCATGAATGTGTTGTGAGGTGAAGGAGAGAGCTGACAGAAAGGGGGAGGCGGTGAAGAACGACAAGGTCTTACATGACATAACATATCGGTTTTCAACACACACACACACACACACACACACACACACACACACACACACTCACACGCACAGAGAGAGAGAGAGAGAGAGAGAGAGAGAGAGAGAGAGAGAGAGAGAGAGAGAGAGAGAGAGAGGAGGTAAGCAGGTGGGTTGCACAGATTCAGATGAGTGAGGATGGCTTCTCCACACTGTACATTGGTCATATAATGTAAACAGGACAGCTGGTTCCTTGCATTCAGTCTTGGGTCATACTAAAAGGATCTTGCCTCTTCAGCAAACGATGAACATTCTATATCCAGCTTACTGTATACAGTGCCCCTAAATATATTTTGCGAATGCAAGCAGCAGACAGATATACATTTTAGGTGCGCTATCAAGATCAAGGTCGAGACTCTATATCAGCCAGTGAATAAACAAATGAAATTATTGAGATTTTGCATCGTCCCACCACAGGCAAGTATGCACGTGCAGAGGGACAGAGATCACTATAAGCAATGCACATGCTGACTATGGTGGGTGCAAGGGGCGCAAAAAATCAAGGACATTTGAATGAAACATTGTAAAATTGAACAACACGTGCATGTGCACGTTCTCTCTCTCTCTCTCTCTCTCTCTCTCTCTCTCTCTCTCTCTCTCTCTCTCTCTCTCTCTCTCTCTCTCTCTCTCTCTCTCTCTCTCTCTGTGTGTGTGTGTGTGTGTGTGTGTGTGTGTGTGTGTGTGTGTGTGTGTGTGTGTGTGTGTGTCACTGAGCGAGAGAAGGTGGAATATATTTTTGTTTTGTTGTCCTGCCCTACGTGATTCACGAATAAAACTGACCCAATCCAAATACTATACAGAGCCGTGTAACATCAGGCTTATTCTCTTAATATCGACAAGTAATGAGAACGTATGTTTATGAAGGAAACGAGAGAATTCGGACAGTAGCGTCTTGAGGTGAACATTCGTGGTGATGAGCATGGTGTCAATACATTGGTTGTATGAATGGCTAAGGGGTGGAAGTTGTCCTTCACGTGTTTTGTGTGGCACTTAAAACAGCGGTATCTTCTGCCAGGAGAAAGAAGCTGGAGCCGATGGCTGGCTTGATGTGTGTTACAGGATAGGATGGATTTCGCAGTCCGTCCTGTCTGATAACACACAACTTGACAACCGTCTGCCATCCCACGTCAGTGGAAGAAATATTTTCTGGCATAAACAGACGATTTCAACAGAATACTAGGCGTGAGGTGAATGCTGTCTGTCACTGTGCATTGAAATTCTAAGTAATGTCTCTGAGAAGGGGAAAATTTAGCAAAAGGGCGTTGAAATGCCTGCAGTTTAGAGAATCAGTGTAAGAAAGAGTCGGATGTTAGAAGGCAAGACTGAAAGAGGGGAAAATGTAAACAATGTCCACGTGTTTTCTCTGACCTGCCAAGCCATCAGTCTGAAACTGACGTGAAAACAAATATAAAAGGTAGGTGCAGAGTATCAAACTTTCACCAGAAGTGTGAAATCTGTGCTTTTGTATCAGCATACCCTGGTGCGTGGAATTATTCTGTTTCCGGTAGTCTGCTAACTGCTTTCACACTTTTGGAGTGTAAACACATACATATGATGAATTACAAAGCGTAGATCCTGTCAGTCGTTCATCATGTAAGGTGATTAAACACATGTGGGTGTAAGGTGATTAAACACATGTGGGAACATTTCCTGCTAGAACACGTTTGAAATGAACTATGTTTTTCTTGTAATACGGTGGAGAAATAGTTCTAAATGAACTGGCCACTGAAAGGCAGCAGTGAATTATCTCTATTTGTTTTCTTGCTGAAGATAATTTCCAAAGTGTGAGGGGGTTTTTTGCTATAAGAGTATAATTAAACATCACACATTTGAATTATCAATGAAGCCTAACCTAGAATCTATACAGTATTCCACGAGATCATTTTTTAAAAGATTGTTAGAAATGAGTATCCTTTGTCAAAAGTGTCCCCAACACCAGATGAAGTCCAACACGTCTTCATAAACTTCAAGAAGGCGTTTGACATCCTGGCAGAGGGTGCTGGAGGTCACAATGAAGAAATCTAACACTGGGCAAAACCTGATCCACGCCATCTAGCACCTGTACACCAGAGCAAGTGAGTAAGTAATGTTGCTTGAAGCCCAGCCGACCGCAAAGGGCCATATCAGGGCTGTCACAGCGTCGAAGTCAACTAACAAGTCATTATTCAAAAAAGAAAAAGAAAAAAGAAAAAAAGAAGAAAAACCCTCATATTCACACAACCCTTTAAAACACACCTTCTAAAAACCCACTGGTAAATTTCCTCCGTAAAACCAGATGACAGATGTTCATCTCTTTCAGATCTCCAGTGCGACCAGCACAGTCTTCACAAACGATGCTGCTAGAGAATGTTTCCTTGCTTCAGTTGGAAGTCGTCAGGGCTATCTTCTATCTCCCACACTTTTCCACGTATTCCTACAACACATAATGAATGATGGATTTGAAGGTCGTGTCAACACAGTCAGCCCTGGGGGAAGAGCCACCACCAACGTTCGGTCTGCTAACGACACAGATGGTCTGCTAACGACACAGATGGTCTGGTAACGACACAGATGGTCTGGTAACGACACAGATGGTCTGCTAACGACACAGATGGTCTGCTAACGACACAGATGGTCTGGTGGGCAGTGATTAAGAACTCGGTAAAAGACTGAATCAAACATGAATGACATATGGCATGGACATCAGCCGGAAAACCTCCCATCAAGACATGAATGACATATGGCATGGACATCAGCCGGAAAACCTCCCATCAAGAAATTCAATGCTAGACTGAATTTGTAATACAATACTACAACAGAAACTACGCATCAGACAGTACAGTCACGAAAACTTGCTGCCTGTCGCCATGCGCGTGAAATGCAACACACACACACACACACACACACACACGCACACGCACACACACACACACACACGCACGCACGCACGCACGCACGCACGCACGCACGCACGCACGCACACACACACACACACACACACACACACACACACACAAATGGGTGATTCAACCATGTAGCCCATCGAAATCGAATTACAAAACAGGAATCTATGACCGCTAACAGAAAAAATAACAACAAATGTATCGTTTGTGTTCAAAGGGAAGTAACTCCATCCAGAGATCAAAGCATCGAAGGATGGTTGTTGCTTCCCCTGCACCTTCTTCCTCGACCTCTCGTAACATGCAATTGGCTTCATAGCCCGTGTAACATCATAACCCGTGCGTGTCTTTTGGAGTGATCAATTCGCACGCAGTCACAACTCCTAGGACTGTGACATATTTCTTACAGAGCAGGTATTATATTCCATTCGGCTACCAGCCACTCCCAAAGAATAGTTCTTGGAGATTCAGTCTTTTTCAAAAGCTTTGAGAGATTGATTGATTGATTGATTGATTGATCTTTAATACACAAGGATGGATATTTTAGGCCAAGCCTAGTCTTACAATCTGGCCTTGTCATGCATACATTATTTCAACACACATCATTCATACTGACAATTCAACATAGCAACAGGGTAATCTACTTCTACAAGAGAAAAGGGGAGCTGTGTTGAATACAGGTGGAGTATGTTGTACCGACATTTTCCAGGTTGGTAATGTATGTTGTTGTTGTTGTTGTTTTTGTTGTTGTTGTCGTACCCTGGCTAAAAGACTCCAGGGATCATCCAAACAGCCGAAGTACTTGAACACTATGGTACAAACGCATCAGCTGGGGATGAGAACATTACGTGTGTGACCGTTTTTGATTACCCGCCACATGGGCAGCCATACTCCGACTTCAGGGGATTTTGGAGACTGATAATGTTATGCTAGGAGCTTGTATGAATATATATTTTTCACAGAAAATCTTTATATTCCCAGTCAAAATGTAGCCTTGTTAGTCAACTAATTGACGTAACCACAATACATGCTGACACTTTTTTTTTTCTGCGCTGCCGCCCCCCCCCCCCCCCCTCTCGCGGGACAGGCACACCACAACCTTTTTTCTTCATTTTGCTTCTCTTTCCATTCACACCCTAACCCCACCCAATCTCTGTAAAACGTCGTTTCAAGATCAGACAAAATAATTCCACTGGACTCAGCTACGTTAATGAAGAAAAATATGTTATACCCGAAAGCGTGAGGGGAACCCAGAGAAACACCGCCTTCAGCTGCTAAACCAGCCAGCTGGAAGCAGTCCTGCACCACCCTTGGAAGCCTGCGCTGTGTTCACACAGGGTGTAGGCACGCACAGGGCATCCCGTTAAGACGCCAAGAGACACAACTGCTCCATGGCAGATGTCATCAATTAATCGCCACTGGATGTGACACGACAAAACCTCCACGGGAGCGTTCCCATGGGTGTACCAGCCCATATTTCATGACTGCAGAGCCCACCGGCGAAAAAACCTCACCTTCAAGTATCTGCCGTGTAAATTCCAAATCAAAACATAGCCTTGTCAGCCAGCTAATTGATGTAAAAGCATTACATGCTGACAAAAATTATTCTATGCTGCCTTCCTGGTGGGGTAGACACACCACCTTCTTTTTTCTCTTTTTTTGGGGGGGGTACATTTTGCTTATCTTTCTATCCCCCTCAAACTCTGTAAAACATCGTTTCAAGGTCACACACAAAAATTCCACTGGGCTCAGAAACGTACACAGGTCAGCTGCAACTCTGTAGCAGTGTACCTACTTCCAAGAGAACAGGAAAACACCGATTCTAACTCACCCTAGCCCTCACCTAGGTTCGGGCTAGGGCGACCTAGAATCGGTGTTTTCCTGTTCTCTGACAAGTAAGACTTCAATAACCAAAAAATAACGATTATCTACAAACATACATACTGTGTAGGGTTATCCGTTTTTAATACTAATTTACTAAACTTTTCAGACTTTAATTTTTGTTTAATCCTGTGTTTTTCTTGATCATTTTCAATAACATCATTTTCACGCAAACATTCATCAAATGCATCTCTGTCTTTCATGTGAAATAAAACTACAGTCTTTAACTGTTCTCTAAAGTCTTTTAAAACTGATTTATATTTCTGGCATAAAATCCACACACTTATCCCAGCATGTCTTCCGCTGAAAGCTAGTTTCGACAAAGTGTTTCTCTTTTTAACTATGTCTCTTTCTGCCGAACAGTCATCTATAATAAATAGTGTTTGCGTTCCTTCAAACAGTCTATAAAACTGTTCTAAACACTCACTCAGTTTATTGCTGGGATCAACTAAATATATGTCATCATCTGTCCATATAAACCTTCTATCATGATATGCTTTGTTCCATTTAAGTGTTGGACAGAAAACCACAATATGATTAAAATTATAACGATAAACTGTTTGTAACAGGTCAAGGATAAATATTGTTTTTCCACAACCAGTTTGCCCACAAATCAATGAGCAATGAGGAGTTTTTGTCATAAAGTTTAACTGCTCCATAGTTTTATAGCAGAATTTAATCTAATCCAGTTATTATTTTTATCATACTCTCTGTCAAAACTTGTTCAGTATAATAAAACCCTACGAGGCCTAAATGTGTAAGATTAATCCAATTCAGTTCTGTAAGATTGTTTCTATTTAGACTAATATTGATTTTGTTGCTTGTTGTTATGACCTTAATATCCTCGCCATTGTGAAGAATGACGACGGTAACTTTAAGTTTTTCAACGTCTAAGTTTTGCCAGCTAATTAGAATTCCCTTTAGAAGGACGTCACTAACGCCCACAACCCCATCCCTCTCCTTATCTTTTAAGACAGAAATTTCAAATATCATTGTGAACGTGTCTCCTAATTTCATTTGCGGAATGAACTGTAATTTTGTAGAAGCATCTTTCAAAACTGATTCTCTTCTGTGGAGGATGTACTGCTTTTTCCCATACGGCGTTATTTCAATTTCTTTCCGACTATTGTCGTCCGGCATAAGACTTACATGTAAAGGGCCAGAGTTGAATGCTTTTCTGAAACTTTTTTGACGGCTAAAATATGTAAATGGGCTTATGAATTCAAATTTTATTTCCCATTCTAAATATGGTTCTAAGTGCCATTTGAGGTCAGGTTTTCGAACTATTTTATATTCATACTGACCAACATTATTTGCTTCTAGATTGCGCAGCTGTTCTAGTTTAGGAAACTTTTTACTGTCGCTAACCTCTTTGCGTTTATAATCACCATCTTTAGTGTACTCAAACCCATACAAAGTGCCTATCTCACCGTTCTGTTCAAAGTCCGCAACGTCTGCAAGGTCTTTTAATTCTAAAGTTATACACCTCACAGGCGCTAATGTAACTCCTGGTTCTTCTGGCCCACGCGACATTATTTTTTAGTAACGTATTATTTTATTTCCAAAACAATGTGCAGGTTATCACATTTCACGACTTTCCCTGTTTTGTCTTTGATTTTTATAATAAATGATCCGACCCTCCCACAAACTAATCTTTTAAACTGTAAATTAGGGAATTGTATAATTTCATAATCGCAATATGCAGCTTTCCCTGACGGAAGAGCTCTTAAAACAGTTGAGGGCCTTCCATCATATAAGTTTTCATCAGTGCTTAGTTCGTCCAAATGAACATAGAGTAATGAATGTAATGCAAGATCGAGCGGGTTTTCTCCCTCATAAGTAGTTTTGTCTGGCACAACTCTAAATCTATGATTGTCATCTGCAAAGCCTAACATTTTAGCTAGCTCTACATCAAAAGGTAATGTGCTACTTCTTCTTCAGGTTTGAATGTTAACATTGTTTTTAGATTTGCATTGTTAAGTTTGAGAGTAATGTCGAAATTACTCATTGCTTCTTTTAGCGAACAAAACCCGTAATAACCATCAGGTATGGTTAACCGGCTAACTACCTTCCCTTCTTTATTAACTTTTAGAACTGCATTATTTTTCTTGGATTCAGTTATATTAAACCATACGACTTTGTAAAATATTTCATGGAGCGCGACCGTTTTGGCCCCGCAATTGTTATCAATAGCATGTTCTAAAAATGAAGGGCGGTCTTGAGTTGTTATTGTTACAAACATTTTTTAAAACAAATTAAAAATGAGCGCATTCAAATATACTGGCGCAAAATATTCTGTTGGGCCGCACTACAATCTTAAAAATATAGCAACTGATACTCTTGACATTGCTGTGACCCAGACTGCCTCTTTTCATAAAAAGGTGAGTACTCCATTGAAGAGCTATCTTAACCCCCCTATTGAAAACGAGCACATCCAGAAAGCGTGGTTTAGTCATCCGATGCAGTTTTATCAGAACCAGTTAAACTTTGCTGTGTTTTGCGCATCAACTGGGTGTGGAGTGGCGTATGCCGATCATTTAAATCACCATGATCCTTTGGTGAGGTCAGTGTACAGATTTCATTTTTATTACACCTTCAGACGTATTTTGACTGAACTGCAAGCGCCATTACCGAATGACAAATCGTTTAATCCATTTAGCAACAGAATAGACATGAAGGCTTTTGAAAGGATCTGTAACGAATTCAATATTAACATTAAGACAGACTTTAGACAAAAGTTGGATCTTAATCATGGCCTAGGCGTCATTTATTTTCAGGGCACGCACAGAAAGTATAACTTTGACTGGCGTTCTCCTTTCAAAATTGTTCAGCCCTGGTCCATAGAGCAAGAGCATAAAACAGCATGGACAACATTTATCTTAGACGCTTCTAAGGGCCTAACTAGAGCGGGAATAGAACGAATAAACGACTCTATTCGTACTTACGTTTGGTGTTTGCTAGGTTCGCAAGCACAGGCGAGATCGAGCATAACTGATCTTTCTACTGGCTTTGACGCACAAAAACAATACTTAGCAAATTTAGAGGACGCCATTAATTCTACAGTTGATTTACCTTCAAGTATTCAAAGGTACCAACATGTTTTACAATACGCAAGATCGAAAGTAGACTTTGCTGTTGGCACTGGTTTATACATGCTGCCTTCTGACCTCAGACCCCAGATAGGTACAATAATAAACTATAATAATGAAATTCTTATAGCAGGCAATGAACAGAAGGTTGGGAAAAACGACATAAATTCTGAGCCAGTAATATTACAAACAATAAAAGAACACCCAAGATTAAGTCATCCAATCCCCGAAGTCCAAAGCCCAAAAGTCATTGAAGACTCAGCAAAGCTCGCGGACTCTGTTCGCGATGACCATGAATATGAAGAGACAGCGCTTGTTCTTGGATTAACTGGCATAGGATTACTTGGTCTTTATCTTACTAAATAGTAACCCAACTATTACAAGAACTAATGTCCATAAGTGCTCGGCCATAAAGCCAACTACTTTGCTTGCAGTAGACAAAAGCCAGCTAACAATACCTCCTAATATACCCGGTAAAGAGTCTATAGCTTTACTGGCTAATTTTTTTAATAAACTCGCAAGATGATCAAGCTGTTTTTTTACCCATGATTTATCAGGCGGAGGGGATGGTGGTGGAGGCACTGGGCTTTGACCACCGCCGCCTGTAATAGCCATCACTAGTGTACTTATTGCAAAACCTAAGGCCGTTATAACGCTTGCTAATGTGACTCCTTGCTCTCTAAACAGTGTTCGTATTCGTTCTGCTAGCGTTGTGTCTTCATATAAAATTTTTCGGATAGTTTCTCTTATTCTATTCACTTGAGTTCGTAATTGGTCTCGGTTAGTAGTTAGCACTTCTAGTCTTGCTGATCTTTCTTGTTCAAGATCTTTTAGTCTTTGGGTTATTCTTTCTTTAATATCATGCCCTAAGTCGGCGTCATCAGCCTCAACGAGTTTTTCTTTTTCTCTTCTTATATGCCCATCTAGTTCACCTAGTTTTGCTAAATTGTTTGTTAATTCGCCTCTGATGGTTCTTAAAGCATGATCAAGGGCCGCTATTTCTCGCATGGGTAGCGGTGAGTCGTGTATAGTCTTTAACGCTGTTTCTTCTGAAAAACTGGTTTCTGCTTCTATGTATTTATTAATTCGCCTGCTGATTGATTTAATTCTTTAAGTTCCATGTTTTGCATTTGGTTATCTGTTGGGAGTTCCTGCAGCGTGTTTTGAAGTTTAGCAACTGCATCCCTATCTAATTTCGGTCTAACAAGGCCAAGGCGATTTTGATCTTTCACACTGAGTCTTTGTATAATTGTACTCTTGGCTAAAAACTTTGATGGGTCGGGTTTAGTTGTAAGCCGAACAAGTTGCCCTTGATCGTTTTTTACAGACAAATGATCATCTTTTAATTCAAAATCATTTGGGTCTATAAATTCGGGAGGTTCTTGACCTAAACTTTCGTAAAATGATTTAACCTTACTTTCTGTTAATTCATGCCACATTGAGAGCGTTGAGCGATGCTGTGTCAAAGGGATTATTTCACTCATGTCGTCTCCAGGATCAAAAACATCATAATCTTCTTCATCTTCAATTCTGCCATGTTTTTAAATAATTAATTTTTATTTTGCTTCATAAAAATGTCGCAAGCACATGGCTCGATTCTTAACCCGCATAGAAGACTGAAAGAACCCTTTGGCGTGAAGGGAAATAAGCGGACTATTACTGTTCCAAATAATCCATCTACTATTGATGCAGATCAAATTCTTACTGTCAAATTTCCAGACCTAGGAGCAGATGACGTGGTTGTGCCAGGCTCTGCGCGTCTTACTTTCAAAATAGTACTCGATTCAACAACAGACCCAAACAGGACAGTTGTTACAGAACCTGGGGCGGGCAATCGTTAAGAAAATTTCTATAAAACTGAGGGGCAAGAAATATTTTCTTTACACAATGCAGACATATTTTTAACCTATTCTGATCTATGGCTAACCGGGAATGAAAAGGGCTGATTTTGCGTTTCAAGGAATAGAAAATGAAGAAGCGCTAAAACATAGAATAGGCGCCGAAGATGCTAAATCCGGCAAAAAGCATGAAGCAGTAAGTTATGCGTATGGTAATCGCTTTGTTATACCCCTAGATTTTGAGCTGTTAAAATCGCATGCACCATACTTTCAAGGAGCATTAAAAGACAGATTGTCATATGAACTAACTTTTAATGACTACAAATATGTTATTATATCTACAGACGCCGGGGCAAAGTACAGCATTTCTGACATCTCGTTAGAGTTTGACGTTGTTAGCAACCCTTATTTAGCAAGGCTGATTGAGCAACAATATCAGTCAAAATTAGCAATATATTACGAAAGAGTGATTCATCATACAACATATCCTAGAAGCAAGGCAGACGCTATATGGAATTTTAGTTTTAGCGTCTCAGCAAGATCGCTTAAAGGTATTTTATTGCTGTGTGAAGATGAAGAACCATTCAAAAGAGGAAGTGAAAAGTTTTTTAATCCAAAAATAACGAAAAATACAATGTTCGATTGAGGGCAGTCCTAACCAAATCTATGCTAGCGGGCTTAAACCTTATCAGCATTTTGATGAAAATAAGAAAACTGTTTGGAGGTGGGAGGTGTAGAAATCAACAGTTGACCTTGTGTCTAAAGATCTACACCTTCACAGTGTAAGACTTGATGATTATTTAACAACAAAATACGGTTTATGGATGACCTAAGGTCAACGGAGGATAATCAGTTACATGGAAGCGGGAGAACTGTGAGAGACGTAATAAACATTCAAATTGATAAAGAAGAAGAAGCCGATAAACCACTTAATGTACATTTGTTTTTAATATATGATGCGCAGCTGAATATTGAAAATAAACAGATTAAAAGATATACAATACTAAATTATTTTTATTTTATAAAAAGCATGTCTGTTCAGGTTTATCCAAATGTGCCTACAGCGCCGCCAAAAGAAGAGATAGTAGAAACCCCTAACATAAAAACCTTTAGATTAACAAACATTACGCAAATGCAGCAAGTACTAGAGCAAGACCTTTCAAAATACAGCAAAACCAAACGAAGGTATTCTGCTGCCTTTAATGCTGTTACATATGTTAATACTGGAGCATCAACTATAAGTGCTTATCAGCAGGAACGAGTGTTGGTCTCTTAGCAACAGGCATAGGCGCACCGCAGCTTTACCTCTAGGAGGTTTGTCTTTAGCTCTCGGCCTGTGTTCATTAGCTGTAGGTGCTGCTAGCAAAAAAAATTAAAACTAAACTCCATAAGCACACAGCTATGGTTCAACTAATAACAGCTAAACTTAGCTCGTTCAAATGACAATAAATTAAAGCGCTAGTTGACTCAAACATCACGGATGAAGAATTTAATCGTTTACAGGCCGATTTTGATGACTACAAAAGACAAAAGTTTGATCTTCAAAGAAAGGCGAGGGCAAGTTTTTCTCAACAGCCAGACCCCGAGCAGATAAAAAAGGAATGCTTAAAAAAAGTAAACGAGACATTAAACTCTGTTCTAAACAGCTCACATTAACAACACCAAAAGGTGTTTATACTTTAGTTTATGAGTCCAAGCGCAAAAAGACCGTTGATATTGATTCTGATTAATTATTTTTTTTTAATTTAAATAAATATTTTGAGTTAGAAAAGAAGCTCAACATGGCTAAGATATATGAAGGGCAAGACGAATTTTTTGAAGGAATGCTTGAGAGAGAGCGTTTTATCAAGAGCACTGAATGATATTGATTTAGAAGTCATTGACCCAACAACGTACAGGCAAGCGTTGTACATGCTATTTCTCAAGTTCCAGGCAAACTAACAATAGACCGCCAGTTAA
Source organism: Conus ventricosus (assembly GCA_018398815.1). Classification (NCBI taxonomy): domain Eukaryota; kingdom Metazoa; phylum Mollusca; class Gastropoda; order Neogastropoda; family Conidae; genus Conus; species Conus ventricosus. The sequence continues at coordinate 46,491,467 of CM031627.1, forward strand.
AGTAATGTTAGCTGTTTTAATCGACTATGTAACAATAAATGAAGAAAACCTAGAAGTCTGGGTCTCGACTAAACAACAGACTATTCTTTCTCGTAATGACTTAACACCCGGTTGGGCAGACGAACTGCTTACACAGTTTGACGCTGCCGCTGAAGAAGCCAAAATGAGAGGCTCTGGTTGGTTCGAGAGGGCGAAGTTTTAGAGATTAGATTAAAACAGGCTAAGTATGCACCGATTGTTGGCAAGTCTTACATTCCACTGCCTCGAGAGTTGGTAGCAAAAAGAGCAGTTCTAAACATAAAGAATTCAGACAACAAATGTTTTATGTGGTGTGTTCTTGCAAGGCTGCATCACGCCCGCAAAAACGCAGAGAGAGTATCTAACTATCACCCTTACATCAATGATCTTAACTTTAGTGGAATATCCTTTCCGTTAGTGTAGACCAAATTGATCAGTTTGAAGAACAAAACAACCAATAACTGTCAATGTCTACACATGGATGACGAAACAAATCTACAGCCGATTAAAGTGTCCAAGAACAGTCCAACGATTGGCGAGCCAGACAAAAATCATGTTGACTTACTACTAATGTTTTCACCAGCGGGGCTACCGCATTACACATTGATACGCACAATGAGTAGATATTGGCCCATACTTCAAAAATTGGGCATAAACAAGAATTCTGTAGAAAATGTTTAACAAGAATGCCATCTGTTCAAGCGCGAGCGAACATAAGAAACATTGTAAAAGTTCTGTAGACTGTAATACGGAACTAATTACACTCCACCGGATCTAAAGTTAGTTTTAAGAACTGGAAACGGATGCAAAATTCGCCATATGTTGTTTACGCAGACTTTGAATCACTCATTGTTCCTTATGAAGGGCCAGCGCCACAAAAACTTCGAAAAAAACGGTCTTAATGAGTAATCATCAAATTTGTTCATTTGCTTTCATTCGTTGTCAGGTCGGATGGCGTTCATTCAAAGCCAGAATTATATAGAGGGCCTAATGCTGCAAAATACTTCTTAGAACGCATGCAGCAAGTGCGCAATGACTGTTCTAATAATCTAAACTTATCTGAAATCATAATGACACCTGAAGACCAACAACAGTATGACTCAGCCACACATTGTTGGATTTGTGGTTTAGGCCTCTCATCAGACGCAGAGAATCCAAAAGTAAGAGACCATGATTCATTAGTGGAAAGTTCAGAGGAGCGGCGCATAACAAATGCAATCTTCAACTAAAGTTTGAACCAAAGACATGGAAGCTGCCTGTATTCTTTCATAACTTGCGAGGTTACGACTCTCATCTTATAATGAAAGCAGTAACCAGCGCCTTCAGGGTAGCATGCATTGCACAGTCATCAGAAAAGTACATGTGTTTCACTTTAAATAACATGTCTTTCTACGACTCTATGCAAACACATGATGGGCTCTTTAGAGGCACTGGCTATGTCCTTAAAGTCCTGCCCAATAACGGAAAAATATTTTGACTCAACTCTTGTTAGAAAGGGTGTTTACCCTTATGAATACATGAACAGTTGGGAAAGGTTTGACGAAGATACACTTCCGCCTAAAGGCGCGTTCTTTTCTAGTCTTAGAGGAAAGGACATCAGCGACTCCGATTACCAGCATGCCTCAAGATGCGTGGCAGAAGTTAGAGTGTAAAACGATGGGAGACTATCATGACTCCTACTTAATGGCCGATGTATGTTTGTTGGCGGACGTCTTTGAAATTATAGGAAGACCTGCATGAAACATTATAGCTTGGATCCCGCGCATTACATTTCTGCGCCGGGATGAGCTGGGACGCTTTCTTAAAGTTTACTGGAGTACAGATTGATTTATTGTCTGACCTACCAATGATTCAGATGATTGAAAACGGATTGCGTGGGGAATTAGTATGGGTCGCATCATTACTGTAAAGCAAACAACAAATACTTGGGCGACTATGATCCGAGTAAAAGGTCTAACTATCTCATGTATTTAGATGCAAACAATCTGTATGGATGGGCAATGGCGCAATCACTTCCATTACGTAACTTTAAAATGTACACAGGTACAAATAATATTCAAAAAGCATTTAAAGTGGTTGGGCAGTTTAACGCCTGATCAACAGCGTGGTTTCATTCTAGAAGTTGACTTAGAATATCCTCATGAACTCCATGACCTGCATAATGACTATCCATTAGCAGCAGAAAGTCTAAAGATGGATCCAAGAGAGCCACCTAAACTTGTGCCCAATCTTCGGGGCAAAAAAAATTATGTCTGTCATTACAGACTTCTACAATTTTATTTAAGACATGGTTTGAAGTTGACAGCTGTTCATCGCATAATTGCTTTTGATCAAGAACAGTTCATGAAACCATACATCATGAAGAACACTGACCTCAGAACTAAATCCACAGATGCTTCAGAAAAAGACTTTTTTCAAGCTGATGAAACAACAGTTGTTTCGGAAAGACTATGGAGAATCCGCACAAGCGTATAAGATGTTAGATTGGTCACCAGAGAGAACGAAGCAATTAAGCTGACTTCAAAACCTAATTATCAGGATTTTAGAAGATTTCATGATCACCTTTTTGGCATAATGATGAAAAAAAAGAAAGTCAAATTAGACAAACCTGTTTTTTATTGGGTTTACTGTTTTAGAATTATCAAAGCTTTTGATGTTAGAATTTCTTTATGACTACTTTAAGCCCTTGTATCCTGAGTCCAGAGTACTTTACACAGATACAGATAGTTTTGTTATAGATATCCCTACTGAAGACATCTATAAAGACATGGAAACCGAAGTGGCTAAAGGGCATGCGGGGTGGTACGACACATCTGATTACCCTAAAGATTCGCCTTTGCATTCAATTACTAATAAGAAGGTTTTAGGAAAGATGAAGGATGAATTATCTGGAAAGGTGATCAAGGAGTATGTGGGGTTAGATCGAAAATGTACAGTATTTCGAGCCAGGAGAAAATCATTAAGAAAGCAAAGGGAATATCTCGCAGTGTTGTGCAGTCAAATATCGCATGGCAACTATAAAGAAGCATTGTTTGGCAATAAGACTTTTCATCATGACAACGTAAAACTGCGATCTAATCTACATGAGATCAACACAACTGTTGTAACAAAGAAGTCATTAGATAGAACAAACACAAAACGGGTGTTTGTTAATCCAGAGTTTTCATATGCAATTGGGCACTGGAGAACCGTAAATTAATTAAAGCGGAACGGTGCCTGGCGGGATTATCTGCAGTTCTTCTTTTACAAAAGATCTTTGAGGAGCTGGCTGTTTCGTTGCGTCAGTTTCTCGTAAATAATACACGGGCGGATTCATTTTTACAATTCTTTTTATTTCATATGGATCAACACTCCAAACTGGATCGGTTGCCCTGATGCGAGTGTCCCCTTCTGCTTCCCCCGGTAAATAAAGGTACCTTACTTTCAAACCAAATGGTAATAGTTTGCGGATGAAGACTCTCCTTCAACAACATTTATTGTTTTTCTTTTGATTGCTTGTACTGGTTTTAGCCCTTTAAATTCTTCATTATTCATTGCGCGCAAAACTGAGGGCAGTCTTCTAACCCATTCTGTGTTGCGAGAATTGTCAATCAGCTCTCTGTGATACTGGTAGGAAAAAAGTCTTTCAGATAACTGTTTGTTAAAGTTTTCAACTAAAGCCTGTGATCTGTGAACTCCTGGAATGCCTCTTTTGATGGTAACTCTGTGTTTTAACAATAATTGATTCACTTGGCCTTTAAATTCTTTTCCATCATCAACTTGAATCATGCGAGGGAAAGTTAAGGGCCCTCGTTGGTATATCAGTTGTATAGCAACAGCAACAGCAGAAGCACTCTTTTGTGTTAATGGCTCCGCATCTTTGTATCTTGAAGCCATGTCAATGACTGTGAGTGCGTACTTAAATCTTTTTCGTCTAATCCTATCAGAGGGTAAATATAGAAGATCCATTTGATGGGTGTCGTTTGGAGTTGTGTTCACAAAGTGTGGTCTCTGTATTCGTTTGGGCGCAGGTAAATAAATTTGCCAAATCGCTTGTTTAGATAACCATTCTTTTGCTGTTTGTTCACTAACTCCAGCTGCTTGGCTTAGCTTTTTAATTGCTGTTATTCCCTTCCAATATCCTTTTGGCGAATAATAGATTTTGTTCATTTTTTACTCAGCCAATATTATGTGCAACAAAATACACGACGGTCATACCAACGACAATAAACCCGATTTCTTGCATCTTTTGTTTTTCTGATGGTTGATAAACGTCACTGAATTTTGGTGGGGGCAATGTCTGGACCGGTTTGCCTGTTACTAGATAATATTGTTTTATTGCTTGATCAACATTTTTAAATGTGTAAGCTGCATGCCCCTGTCTTTTCAGTGTGTCATTAATAAAATCTAACTGCTCAAGTCTCTGCCTTTCATAGGCGTCTTGTGCAGCTGCTAGTTGCTCCATAGCTTTGTTATGTCTTTTTCTCTCGCCGTCATTCCCAGTTTACTAAATGCGAAATTACTTCCGCTAAAAGCAAGCGCATTCACCACAGCGCCGCCTATCATTATTGCGAGTGAAGCCATTTTTTTATAAATGTATTTTTTTTTCTTACATATTTATATTGTCCGGAATTATTCCTTGCTTGACTAGAAAATCTTTCGTGGCAACCGAAGCTGCAATGATAGCAATCAGCTTTGCTGAATCCTCAAAGTCTAGTTTGCCAAGATCTGCTGGTTTAATTCTTAACAAGCTTTTACCAAGCATTGAGTATCCTACACTTAGGCCTCCAATAACAGCAGAATGGTATACAAGGTTAGCAACAGTTTTTTCGGTGCTCATTTTTATAAAATAAAATAATTATAATTATTAAAAAACATGAACAGTGATGATCTCCTACAGCTACAAGGCAGCCTAAACCTTCCTGAACTTATGAATGACCAAGTTGATGACCAAGCTATTATGCCCCAAAAGGAGAGGTTGTATTCTTTGGCAGCATGTGGAAAAACAAAACAGTTCCTCGGAACTGAATTCAGCATTGAACAGATTCAACAGATGACGCCGCAAGACATTTTAAAGTATCATAACAGGTATGAAGCGCAGCTGGGGTCTAGAATGGTGAAAAGTGTGGGGCAAACGGTTCTTAGTTTGTACACTAAACTAGTCAGTAGATTTGCCCCCATTGATTCTGAACAAGATCTTACGTATGATTTAACGCAAGATCCAGTTTTAACAAAGTCATTAGAGTCTCTAGGCTGTGATCTATACTACAGATTTGGAACATTGTTATCGCCGTTAATCATGGGATTAATAACTTTTAATCATATAGATTTTGTTTCCCTTCAAAATGAACGAGCTGGAAAATCATCAGAACCAGAAAACACTGAATCAGGTGGAGAAAGTAACCAAGCCAGAAAATCAGCAGAAAACGCTGAATCAGGTGGAGACCATTAAAAATCCTGGGCGTGTTGAAGCAGGAAAAAAATTAGCAGAGTGGAACAGACAAAAAAAATTAATGTTACAGAATATGACTCATCATGAAAACATAACGCCGCCAACGCCAGAACAAGTTGATTCAATGCCAGCTATAAAAACTCCATGTGATACAAGGGCCCAAAGTCTTCATGGAATATTGAACTTAAAACTGTAGCCATTTTTGGCGCCATTGCTGCTGTTGGGGGCAGTTATTACGGCTATAAAATATATACACAATTGCAACAGAAACAAAAGCAATCAAAAAAATCTGAACCACTAAATGCAGAAAAAGACACCAGCACGCCAAAACCGCCAATAACAAAGCATCATTTTGATCCATTTATAATGGAATAATATTTTAAGACTTAATTTTAAAATTTTTTTAATAAAAATAGAACATGGCGTATTATAAAATGATGGTGTCAATAAATAAAGACATGGAGTCTATAAAAGACATTTCCATAGACCAGAATTGTAATCAATGCGGTTGCTTCGGGTGTAAAAACTTCATTAAGATCTATGCAGAGAACGCTGAGCAAGACATCCTCAACGATGACGCGTTTTTTGAGGCGTGTGTGTACTATCTTAGACATTTACTATTTAAGATAAAAACATAGATTGTATTTTTTGATAATTATAAAATAACTTAAATAAGGGCTTGGTTGTACTTAAAGGATGACTTAATCAAGAACTTATTAAGAACTTGATCAAGAACTTAATTAAAAACTTAATCAAGAACTTATTAAGAACTTGAAGTAACTTAATTAAAAACTTAATTAAGAACTTGGGGCGACTTAATTAAAAACTTAATTAAGAACTTGGGGTGACTTGGGGGTGGGAGTGTGTGTGGTGTACACAGAGCTTTATTATTTGTCATGTGTAACACCACTTGGCGCAAGACGTCTGAATAGACAGCCTTTGTATGTGAAGTGGAGCGTAGACAGCAAAGCGACGAAGCAGCAAAAAAAGTCTAATCTTCTCACTGCTGATAACCTTTGACCGCTCTAGGGTGGAGCGCTGGATCTCTCAAACGGCTTGCCACTGTAACCTTTGAGCGCTCTAGGGTGGAGCGCTGGAAAACGGCTTGCTACTGTGACCTTTGACCGCTCTAGGGTGGAGCGCTGAAGAAACGGCTTGCCACTGTGACCTTTGACCGCTCTAGGGTGGAGCGTTGAAGAAACGGCTTGCTACTGTGACCTTTGACCGCTCTAGGGTGGAGCGCTGAAGAAACGGCTTGCTACTGTGACCTTTGACGCTCTAGGGTGGAGCGCTAGTTCTCTCTCACTGCTGCGGACTTTGAGAGGAGTGTGTTTGGAGTTGCATTGGTTCTTGTACGGAAGCAGTCCAATAATTTCTATCTCCTCACTGCTTGAAAACATTAAATACAAATCCTTCCTCATAGAGTAGACTTCTATGAAAGAAAGACCAACTGTAGCAAACCTTTTAGCATATGGATTCAACAAACGAGCAATCTCTCTTAGTTTGCGAGAATATGAAGGGCCTGCCGCTCTCAACTCATCCAAAGCACTAACAAATTGTGCATGGTACTCAACATGCTCGTCAAGTATTGTCAGCTTAGAAATCTCCCACTGTCTTTGTTCTGCCATGATCAAAATATTATATAAACAAAACCAACCTGCACAAAACCAGTAAATATCTTCTCACTACACCACACACCTTCAATGACAATACAACCCTGTCTTGCTAACGTGGCGGCCACAAAGTGGGAGTGACACGTAACAGTCTAGAACATTCGCTAACTACACCTGGCGCGCTGTCAACCTGAAATGAATACACCCCCCTCACCCCCACCCCTCACCTGGCAAGCCCAGTCTCCCGCTTTATTGATTTTTTGGTCGCTTGCCGTGCGCTGTGTGTGAACGAGGTCGCGCGTCTCGCTAGCCGTAAATTAAGCGATTAGGTTTCGGCCTCGTGTCAGCCTATCTGTTACACATAGTTTTGTAGGTTAGAAATTAGTCAGAATAAGTGTGCGGATTTTATGTCAAAAATATAAAACTTATCACTTAGCCTAGTTTGCTGTGCTCCTCTTTTCTCAACCAGGCTTGAAAATTGGCAGAGTTACAGCAATTACTGCCGTAGCCAAGCTTTTATGGCGGCTCTAATCGCCAGTAGTAGTACATCCGTCATTGTATATTTGAAGCATTTATATGAAGATAGTGCTGGCCACACACTACTCCTCTCCATACTGGTAGATGTACTAAGGTCTGCCTAACCCTATCTAGTTTGTTTGCCAGAACATTCAAAAATCGCCATTCAGTTGCATAAGGGCACACTTGAAGGCAAATGAACTGGTTAGAATTAGAAAAGTAGAAAAGTATACACATCTTAATACACAGATCAGTTTGCCACATGAACACTAAATCTGTAGTTAACAATCAATCAAGTCTAATACAAACTAAGAACATTTTTTACTTGGGAGGAACAGCAAAAATGTTTCAAATATAAGTTTTTTAGCATACGAATCAGCCGTGTTTACCTCCGCCTTAAGAAATGAACGCCATGTTTTTTAAACATGGCTTTAGCTGTCTCAAGCCAGCTCCCAACAATCAACGCGTGATGGTTTGTTTTGCTTCGGCCGACTTTCGAACAATCTCATCGATAGCCAAACACGTATTAAAACTAGCTGTATCTTTGTCAACAATATTGTCTTCAACAAGCCAACAAACCTTTAAGATACACAATTCTGTTCTTCGGTAAACCGGTTATTAAAATAACACACCCACCGCACAGTAAACCGTCCTGCTCGTCTAACTGTCAGCGAAAGAATGTGTGGGTTACCTAGTCATGTGAGCGCCCGGAAGCATACGCTTAACTCGATGATTGGCCAGGCTGTAAGAGCGCTGCCACGCGGGCAGTGTTGGCTGATGTCATATGTTGTAACCGGGCAGGCTGGGTGGGAAGGAGTGGGGGTGGGGAGTAAGTGCAGCAGTATTGATTTTTTTGGCCGGAGGCACACCTGCAATGTAGACAGGGAGCACGCCACCGTAGGTGAGGGGTATGCCACTGTAAACCAGGGACACATTTTTTTAAATAGTGTTGTGTGTGTGTGTGTGTGTGTGTGTGTGTGTGTGTGTGTGTGTGTGTGTGTGTGAGTGAGTGAGTGTGCGTGCGTGCGTTCATGCGTTTGCGCGTGCGTGTGTGTGTGTGTGTGTGCGTGCGTGTGTGTGTGTGTGTGTGTGTGTGTGTGTGTGTGTGTGTGTGTGTGTGTGTGTGTATGTGTGTGTGTTCAGCCACGGCTACTTTCCCTACGTTACTCTATGAAAAGTTTAGTAAATTAGTATTGAAAACGAATAACCCTACACAGTATGTTTGTTTGTAGATAATCGTTATTTTTTGGTTATTGAAGTCTTACTTGTCAGAGAACAGGAAAACACCGATTCTAGGTCGCCCTAGCCCGAACCTAGGTGAGGGCTAGGGTGAGTTAGAATCGGTGTTTTCCTGTTCTCTTTCCACAACATTGCCATCGAACTTTAGATCGGCATTAAAATCCGTATTCGGTGAAAGCTACCTGACTTCGAAACTGTCACCTACTGTCTTTCTGGATATCTGAAAGGCAACGTGAAAAAAGACAGAGTTTACGACCAGGTTACCCACAAAACACCGCTTACGCAGAAAAGCTGTTAGATACCGGAACACTGACGTGGCAGCAGAAAATATCCCAAGATTAAAGGCCAGTAAATTCTATCAGCACTCGCATGCACTTGCACTACCAACCCACAGGAAATACAAGGTTACTAGAACACAGTTTGAGAAACGGTCTCACAATGTTCGATCACCGTTCAGAGAGGAAATCGGGGGATGGTGAAAGGAGGGGGGGGGGGGGGGGGGGGAGGAGAGGAAGTGAAGGGGCTAATGTTCCTGGAGGGTGTCACATGGAGATCCTAACTGCACGCAGGCATGAATCAGGTGTTTCCCTGAACAGAGAAAGGAAAGAAGATAAAGAAAATTTACTACAGACCACGCCTCGCACGCTGGAAAGTGTACTCAAACACTCCTAAATCTTAGGAGGAAACCAGCAAATGAAAAACAGGAAAATGAGGGGGAAAAGAGAAAACACCGAACTGTTTAAGTTTGATTTGAGGAATTTTCAAAATAAATAAAAAAATATTTGACTAGAACGGGGAAGTACTCCCCGGGGAAATTGAAAGACCTCCCAGGAGAAATTGCTTGATAATTATCCAAAACATGAACCGACAATACCTTTAACCCTCCTTCCAAGAGAAGTCACTATCAGCAAGCGAAAAAGTGACCATTATCAAGATCCTAGGGGATTTCCATAGAACCCTCTTTCATACACATGACATTCAAAACTGGATCCCAGCACACCAATGCAGAAATAATCAATTTAATTGTTTTCAGAATCAGAGTTAGGAAAATCTCAAGTTCCCCTCTAGGTTTGTGTCGTGTTTTGGGTCCATTGGTTACATTCTGATATTTCCACACACCAATCTTTATCCAAAGCAACATTCCAATCTCCTCCAGTAATAAAGATCTTCCCAGGGTCGTTAATTATATACTAATTGTGTCTACAAACTCAGGTTTGTCAGCATTTCTGGAGCCGTACACATTCACAACAGTGTTTTCAGCGCACAGTGTGAGGTAGTCTCCTCGGTCTCTAAAACATTGCACACTTTATATTGTCATCTCTTTTAACAAATTCTAACACCATTGTTTTTAGAATCACGGCCTGCTAACCAAACATAAGAAAAAAATGACGTCTTGGAAATCATCATTTTTCAAATACCGCACATGAAATCCAAAGCGAGACCAGCATTACAAAAATCGACTGCATTCCGAAACGAATGTGAAAATATTCATTCATACAAAAACAGCGAAGCTGAAGATGTGAATCATGGAAGAAAACACACACAGAAAACCAGATAATTGACATGTCAGATCTGATAAATGAACTGAGTTAGTCTTTACGGCAGAACAGGTTATGAGTGTGTGCATGCACATGAGCACATATCATTCTTGTATACACCTACATGCGCACTCATGCATGCACGCACATAAGCGTGCGTGAGAGTGAAGTGGCAGGGGAATGTGGGGTGAAAGCGAATGGGGGGGGGAGAGTTAAAAGAGTAACGAATTTTGGGTTCGTTTATTACCAGAGATTCGTTTTTCAGTCGTTGCCAATCAGGATGTGAACCAGTAAGACATCTGAGTGGTGTGCACGGTCCACATTCCCTGATCGCCGACGCGTAAAAAGATTCTGGAACCCAGGTTCCGTTCCTCTACACCCGTCATCACCTGTCTGCCAAGTGGGTCTGAGTGAGTTGTATGTCGAAGAAATGAGCCCCAGAATTCCAAAAAGTATTTGAGCGTTTTGCGTCATTTTATATTTTGATCTCTGTTTTACAGTCTGTTGAAATTACTCATTACAAGAAAAAAAACAGTTTTGTTGCAAAGTGAGGCGACTGCAGGCGGACACCTAAACAAATCTTAAAAAGTAAATATAATGACTGCACCGAATGATGTGGACGAACGAATCACAAGACAAAACATGTCGCCAGGTGTGTTGCCTTCTGATTCGTTTGTCCACGTTTTCTTTCTTTTTTAACACATTTTCGGTTTTCTGATTCTGGCATATCCTCCCTTCTGAACTTCGAAGAAACAAATGTCGTCAGCATTATCTTTTCCGGTCTGAAATGCTTCACCTTTTGATCTGTCAGCGCCATGTTGGGCGGCTGCACTTCTGACCTTCGTAGGGAGTGATCCCCCCCCGCACGTCGTCCATGTCATCTACACGTGGAGGATTCCCATGTGTCCCACCACTTCCGGTCGGGCCTGAGACGACGTAATGAGGACTGTCCACGATTCGAACCACTTGTGTTGATAGCCAGTTAACTTTCGAACTTTGTGTACGGGAAACCTAAGGAAGCTGTGAGCTTTGAAAAAGACAACGGTTTCTTTCTGCCAATCTTAGGCTGAATGCATGTTGTAAGGAGGACAAATCGGTCCTGGGGTTTTATTCCAGGGATTGTTTTTCCAAATCAGTGAGAATGAAAAGCATTTTTTACTTCTTCTTGTAAGCCTTTCTTCTTTAATTCTACTCCTCTTGGTGGTCAAAGGAAAAGAAATTTTCAACTTGCGATCTTTCTCAAGCAGATGTCCCGTCTCTTTTTTTTTTTTACTTTATTTCTTTTTAACTACTTTTCTATTATATGCGAAAATAAAATGACTGTGGTAACAGGAAACCTTGTGAACAGATTTCCGTTTGACTCATCTGAAGACCCTCTGTTTTACCCCATTATGCTATTGCCATAATCTCTGTTTTACCCCATTATGCTATTGCGATAATCTGTGTAGAAAGATTTCATTTTGTGCTAATAATGGACAGCCAATTTCAGATGATACATGTGTAAAGACGATACTGCGATCACTCCTAAGATTTTTTTTTTTTAATGACGGCCCTTACTGGGTATGATCTAAAACGACTTTATTCTGGGAGGTGGGAACTACAGGAAATCGTGACACCCCAGCAGTAAATATTTCCAAGAAAAGTTCAGCTTTGTCACTCTACATGTTTCTTTGAAGACTGATAATGTGTAGCCATACTGTACCTCAATTCATATGTTATGTAAATCCTTTGCCTCAGACACCTCTTTATTACACAAACCAGGCCAACAGGGTATTTTGTTTTTATATTCCTTTTGTGTTTCGGTAAATTGATTCTGTTACGTTGAAAATGACCTCTTTTCGTATTCTGGAAGAGCCCCTCTATTTTTGTCTTTGGGCCAAACTTTGTATATTTCTTATTCAGGGCTACAGGCTGTTCACATAATTTGACTACCACAGATGCCCATCAGACATTTCGTCATACTACCCTGGTTGATGTTATTGATGTATGTGGTAGGGGACAGAGATGGGTTGGGGAGATGGGCAGAGAGAGGAGTGGGGGGGGGGGGGGGGGACGGAGCAAGTGCAAAGTAAGTGTAACTTTGTTGGTGTTATTACAAGGAGTGTAGCTTTTTTTGCAGAGAACTGAACCAATCTGGACCAACGACAGCAAGAGAGAGAGAGAGAGAGAGAGAGAGAGAGAGAGAGAGAGAGAGAGAGAGAGAGAGAGAGAGAGAGGAGAGTGTGTGTGAGAGAGACACAGAGAGAGAGAGAGAGAGAGAGAGAGAGAGAGAGAGAGAGAGAGAGAGAGAGAGAGAGACAGACAGACAGACAGACAGACAGACAGAGACCGACAGACCGACAGACCGACAGACAGACAAACAGACAGACATTGTTGTTGTTTTTTTAAAAGGCCACAGCCCTTCGTATAATGAAAGGGGAGGTGTACATGCTCAATCAATGAGTACAAGAAACTAACAAAAGGAGAACATCAGATACAGGTTTAAGACTGGATTTGAAACACATCAAATAAACAGATGGCAAATTGTTTCCAAACATCTTCATGAGCAGAAGTTACCACTGAAATAGGTCTTTGTAGAGAAGGATGTATAGGCTGGATGGGGCTATCCAAGACAGGACAGCAAGACACAAAATGAACCGTTCTTTCACAAGTAAAATGAACCGCTCTTTCACAAGTATCTTTACACAATAGGCAAAATCGTTTTACCTTTCAATGTATTTTCCTGTAATTGGAGCGAAGGAGCAGATAAATATGAACTAATTCATTGCGTTTGAAGACCGATGACTGTTTTAGACAACTGAACTGCATTATCTGTCAAAGGTAGAATAAATAACTAAAGAAAAGGTCTGTGAGAAACTTTGCACCCTGCGTCCCATTATTTAAAACATCAGATTTTAATTCATAGATAAACGAAGAAAATAGAATTGGACTGTGTCTCTCTCCTTGTTTTATCCCACCAACACATTATATATGTAATCTGTCAATTTCTTTCGCAAATCCCTTTGTCCTGACATCGCTATACGTACATATTATGTACCAAACAATTTTCCATGGACTCATACTTTTTAAAGATAACAATCCATTAAATATTTCTGTTTACACAATCAAAGACTTTCTCAAAATTAATGAAAGCAACATGAAATCTATTACTTTTTTTTTTTACATCAAGGCTGCGTTTACTGTCGTAAATCATTTTCTATGCTTTTCTCGAACAGAACACTAAATTGTAGCTGTCAATGAATCGCTGTCGGTCCAACAAGCACGAGCAAAACATATGTGACCTTTGCAGTCACAAACTTTTTTTCCAGCTTGATTTGAGTGTACATCATGCTGCGGGCGTCTACCTGTCTCAATAAGATCATTGTCACGCGCAAGAGTATGCAGGCATACGGCTTTCAGTGGAAGTACAAACATACTTCCTCTTGGAAATTCTCTTGAAATAAAAAAAAAAGGGCGATCACATTTCTTCATTGGTGGTATTGCGATGCAAACATCTTAGGGCTCTAGAATCGTTTTAAGCAAGGATTGCATGCACTTGCATTCGGAACGTCTTGAAAACAACAAAAACAACATCAACCGCTTTAACTACTGCTACTACTACTACTACTACTACTACTACTACTACTACTACTACTGTCAAAACTACAACTAGTTTTACTATTACGACTACTACGTCACACTCATTCTCTTACTACTACTACTACTACTACTACTACTACTACTACTACTACTACTACTACTACTACTACTACTACTACTACTTCAATGTGTTTGTGAGGTTTTACTACAGATGTCTCGGAAAACATGTGAAATGAGTCAGTCCCTATAGGAATTATATTCGACTGTATTGATGACATTGTTCCATATCTTATTGACCTGATTATTGATTATTGTCATCTTTCATTTCACTACGCCTGTGCTACTCAAAATTACCATCTTTACACCCGTATTGTAAAACAACAACTTCATTCGATCATAACACTAAAAAAAATCAGACCTGTGTCCAATGTCTAATTTGCGTCCAAACTACCAACTAAAACAAAACCTTTACTTAATCAGTTTCCCTCTCACATGCAAAAACTGTCTGGCCAAAATTGCAGCTGTGAAACACGTCTTTTTACTCATGCTGATGACCTGTTGACGGCTTGTGATTCGGAGAAATCTTCTGCCTTGACACGCCTGAATTTAAGTGCTGCATGCAGTAGAATAAATCATGATATCATGGTGATCATGCGTGGCGCTTATTAGGAGTTCGAGGAATAGCATTCTATTCTTCAAATCATAGTTTAAGCAAACAAAAGTTATTTTACGTTGGGTTTTTTTTTGTTTTGTTTTTTGTTTTTTCCCAGTTAATTTTTTTCCCCAGTTATACTTTTTTTTCTCTCCAACCAGTCCCTTACACACCATGCGTAGTCTGTATGTTCTCTTACAAATGGACACAGTCTTGATGATTTTAGTGTTCTGATGTTTAATACAAAAATGTCTGAGATTGTTATTGTTCTAATGTGTGGTGTATTGGCACTCTCACACTGATTATGTGCTGCTTATACAAAGAGAACGATACAATTGAAGCACAAAAAAAAGAAGATGTCTTTTAATATCTTTTCTTTCAGTTTTTTCCCACAGAGAGGGAGAGCGAGAGAGACTGACAGGCAGTTTGTTACGAATCGTCCCGCCAGTTGGCTATTCCCAAATGAGGCCAGCCTTATAGCGAAACGAAATGGTCTACAAGGAAAGCACGAAGAAAGCCCAGAGGCGTGACAATAGGCGTGAGCTGTAATATTGCATTAAATGTGCAGGTGATTACCAAATATGATACCTAGTAGAAAGCTGTATAATGATATA
Organism: Conus ventricosus; assembly: GCA_018398815.1. Lineage (NCBI taxonomy): Eukaryota > Metazoa > Mollusca > Gastropoda > Neogastropoda > Conidae > Conus > Conus ventricosus. The sequence goes on from CM031627.1 coordinate 46,506,667, forward strand.
AGGTTGAATACAAATTTGGTTGATTTCCCTTTTCTTCATTCCCTCCCCTTCCCGCACATTCCCTCCCCCCCCCACCCCCCCCACCCCCACTCCCACCCCCACACACACACACACGCACACGCCCGCACACGCTACCCCCGGAGTTATGGATATTGCACCCAAAGCCATCCTGAAGAGAGGAATTGTTGTTGTTGTCGTACCCTGGCTAAAAGACTCCAGGGATCATCCAAACAGCCGAAGTACTTGAACACTATGGTACAAATGCATCAGCTGGGGATGAGAACATTACGTGTGTGACCGTTTTTGATTACCCGCCACATGGGCAGCCACACTCCGACTTCGGGGGATTTTAGAGACTGATAATGTTATGCTAGGAGCTTGTCACAACTGAAGAGAGGAATGAAAACGAAAGTCACGGACGACGCCCGGTGAGAGCGAATCAAATCCGGGAGAGAGAAAGAGGGGAAAAGAGGCGGGCCTTGGAGGGGCGGGGGCGGGGCGGGGCGGGGCGGATCGGGAGAAGGGCAGTGGCAATTCACTTGTCCCGCAAGTTGGACTGTTCCGCGTAAAAATCCACAAGGGAGACAAGAGGAAATCCAAGAAATGAGATGGCAACTGTGTGCGCGGGCGCGCGCGCGCGCCACCGCGCCCGAATCACCAACACACCACAATCGCCAACGTTTCTAATTACAGAAAAATTAGCAAGTGTGTAATCTAGTATATGTCTGGGTTCATTATTATGACGTTAATGATATCTTTATCTGTATCTTTTTATCACTCTGATAGGTTCTGTTTTTTGTTTATATGTTTGTTTGTTTGCGTAGTAAATTTGTAACGGGTTGAACAATATTCTGTTAGATTCTATATGTTGCGTATATTCAGTTCTCGTTCAAAAATAGACTGTAGAGGCAACGCCGATTCTGTTTTTTTGAAAATAATAATGCACATTTTACCAGTCAAAATAATATGATTTATATATTGGTGTATTTTTTTCCAATGCAGAGAGATTGTGACGCCAAACAGTACGTCAGTCACAGATAATTTCAACTTGATGTTTGTTTTTAGATAAATCTTCTTTTCTATAAACCTCCAGAGGCTGCGTGCTACTGGGCACTCATAGAAAAAATGCTCCATGTAATCAACAGCATCAGAACAGTAAGAACACTTGTTATTTTCTTTTACTCTCATTTTATGAAGAACAATATTTGTAGGGTAGATATTATGAAGTATCTTCCAGTGTAAAACTCTTAATCTTGTTTCTTTTGTGACCTCTCTTGCTTTACGCCACGATGTTTCATCAAGATGAAATCCAAGATTTCTGCGCCAAAAATAAAAGGCACATGGAATTTCTGGTTCTTTTTTAGTTTGAAATAATTTCTTGATTATTTTAGGCTTTTTATTATATTGGCTTGCATCACATTTCGTGGTGTCTTGTTCTTCTACCCCAGTCATAATCTACTGAAACCAGTGTTTAGGGAGAGAGTTAACAAGAATGCTATATTCTAACATTGTATTTGCCCTGTTTTGTTCAATCAGCCCAAGTGTTTCTTCTAAGGAAAGTATTCTCTTTTCTGTGCGGTGGATTATGTGTTTGACTTGATCAATACCTTTCCTTTGCCATCTCTCAAAAAACAGTGTTTTATTTTTGTACTTTATTAATGAGTTGTTAAATAACAATTCATTCAGACAATTGGTGCGGCTTATATCTTCTGCCTTTTTAATGTTTGTTGTCCAGGTAAGTGGTTATGATTTCCTTCCAAAATTCATTTTCAGTTCTGTCCAATCCTTAACCGAATTATTTTTAGTGTTGATAAGAAAAATATTGTTTTTGTTTAGCGAGTTTATCTAGATGCCACCTCGGTATTAAAGTCCAGTTTTGTTGATCTGTGGCTTTAAACAGTTTTCCGACCCATTGTAAATGCAGATGGTTTTGAAATGTTATCATGTTTATCA
>CM031627.1:46516119-46518619 GCA_018398815.1 Conus ventricosus
CACTGAATGTGATGCATGGACAGCCAGCATGGACACTGAGTGTGATGCATGGACAGCCAGCATGGACACTGAGTGTGATGCATGGACAGCCAGCATGGACAGCCAGCATGGACACTGAGTGTGATGCATGGACAGCCAGCATGGACACTGAATGTGATGCATGGACAGCCAGCATGGACAGCCAGCATGGACAGCCAGCATGGACACTGAGTGTGATGCATGGACAGCCAGCATGGACACTGAATGTGATGCATGGACAGCCAGCATGGACAGCCAGCATGGACACTGAGTGTGATGCATGGACAGCCAGCATGGACACTGAATGTGATGCATGGACAGCCAGCATGGACACTGAATGTGATGCATGGACAGCCAGCATGGACACTGAATGTGATGCATGGACAGCCAGCATGGACACTGAATGTGGTCAAGGGAGAAGAACCTTAGCATGAGGCTAGTCAGTTCATCACTATACTGTTCAAAGTTTATTAAAGTGCATCACTATACTGTTCAAAGCTTGAAGTGCATCACTATACTGTTCAAAGCTTGAAGTGCATCACTATACTGTTCAAAGCTTGAAGTGCATTACTATACTGTTCAAAGTTTAAAGTGCATTACTATACTGTTCAAAGTTTGAAGTGCATCACTATACTGTTCAAAGCTTGAAGTGCATCACTATACTGTTCAAAGCTTGAAGTGCATTACTATACTGTTCAAAGTTTAAAGTGCATTACTATACTGTTCAAAGTTTGAAGTGCATCACTATACTGTTCAAAGCTTGAAGTGCATCACTATACTGTTCAAAGCTTGAAGTGCATTACTATACTGTTCAAAGCTTGAAGTGCATCACTATACTGTTCAAAGCTTGAAGTGCATTACTATACTGTTCAAAGTTTAAAGTGCATCACTATACTGTTCATAGTTTAAAGTGCATCACTATACTGTTCAAAGTTTAAAGTGCATCACTATACTGTTCAATGTTTAAAGTGCATCACTATGCTGTTCAAAGCTTGAAGTGCATCACTATACTGTTCAAAGTTTGAAGTGCATCACTATACTGTTCACAGTTTGAAGCCTGGATTGAACAGATAAACTGGAGTACACGCTCTTCAAGATCCTAAACAAGACTCCAGCAGGCGAACATTGGTAGATATTTCACCCTTGGCTGTTTCCACTCGCCAAAGTCGTCAGTCGAAGAGTCTGTCGTATTCTGCTTTTCAATTGCCTTGTGCGGAAGATTATACAGTGCTGATGCAGTTGTCTGGTGGATTAATCGCCTTCTCAGACATTAGATACCCCTAGCAATGAATCAGCCACTCCTCTTCTGATCATTCCGACTGACTCAATCAGTCAAATCCAACTACGCCCAATGAGCCGCTCCCCAGAAAGTCTCAAGGCTGCCATTTTAAATGCCAGAACACTCATCATGACCAGAAATATACTTTCTTTAAATTACCGTGGAAAAGATAACTGAATTTCTTTGGCTAGGGCATAAAGTCGTTGATCCAATGCCATGACAGGTATTGGCTTGGATTGAGATAGATTCATGCCATCTTCCACCACTTGCATCACACGCTTAATGAGTAATGGAGAGTGTGCATTGTCCCCTGAAAGTGGCAGAAGCGCACTTTTGCTCTCTCTCTGGCGATCACTGTCTTTCTTTTACTGGCATGGTATGCTCCCCATGAAACAGTTTACCATCATCATCTATTTTGCAACAGATGTGAGTTTTCACCGTTTCTAGCCAGTTGCACTGTGTAGAATGTTGGTAAAACCCTGCAGGGGGTGTACAGAGCCAAATATAGGATGGACTACGATTAAAAAAATTCAGTTGTACAGGAGACCAGCGTCCATGGAGTCGGAAATGATAAAAGTTGCCTTCTTCCCTGAAGCACATTTTCAATGAAAGCAGCTTCTGTGCTCGATTCAGTATCAGATCTTTGTTGAAGTACTGGTATGCTGGTTACACGACAGGAGTCATGGGCAAGAGCACAGCTCGGATTGTCATCAGTGTAATCAAACACAGCAACAGTAAATGCATTTTTCTCAAGCTGTGGGGGAACAACGCCATCATCATTCTGAAATGTGACGCGCACGGTGATTACAATGTCATTTCAAAAACTCAACACCCTTCATATGACACTGACTGTCCTAAATTGTACACAGTGTCAACAAGCCCCTTGTGTGCTGGTTTTGGCGTGCACTTTCAGCCCGAAATATACAGGAACTGGTGTTTCTTTTTCCTTAGAATGGTAACGACTAGTTTCTTTCTGAGGTTTTCTTGGCGCAGACTTTCTGCTATTAACTATTAGAAAGTTGAGACATCGTCAGTACTGCTTGTATCTGCTTTCGATTCCGCACAGTCTGTTCTTGTGTTTCTTCCCTTGTTTTCAGTGAATTCCCAGGTCCATCTAAAATCATACTAACAAAGTTTTGAAACACAGATAGTGCAGCATTTTCCAGGCAGTTAACTTAAAGGTTTCCCTTGAAAGCTGACAGT
>CM031627.1:46523619-46526119 GCA_018398815.1 Conus ventricosus
AAATGCAATCTATCTGCTTCTTTTTTTAGATTGTTTAGCTGATTTTGTAGGCCTATGACTGTACCTGACAGCAAGACTACGTCATCTGCAAAGAGCAGCAGAAATAGCTCGATAGATCCTGGTACCATCTGAATCCCGTGCTTACCCTCCCTAATTAATTCCAGGGCCAATTCATTGATAAAAAAGTAAACATTATCGGACTGAGTATGCACCCTTGTTTTACGCCTCTCGGGCAGTCGAAGAAGTCTGAATACGAATGTTTGTCTCTGACACAAGCTTTTACTGAGTTGTAGACACCTTTTAGAGCTTTATACAACTTTCCATCAACACCAGTTTTACGTAATACAGACCATAAAACGTTTCTGTTCACCGTGTCAAAAGCTTTTCTAAAATCAACGAAAGCTACATAGAGTTATGTATTTTTTGCTAGATATTTATGGACAATAGTGTACAGAGTAAAAATATGATCAACTGTACTATAACCTACTCTAAACCCAGCCTGTTCTTCTGCTAGTTTTCCTTCTTGTTCTGCCCACTGAGTGAGCCTCTTATTTAGAATGCGTGTGTACACTTTGCTGACGACACTTGTTAGGGCTATACCACGGTAATTATCAGGTACATTAACATCCCCTTTCTTGTGGATTGGAACTATTATAGATTTGCACCATTCTGCCGGAAAGGTACCCTGTTCAAAAATCTTATTAAAAAATTTTGCGAGAAAGGTAACAATAGCATCGTTTGCATTTTTCAGCATCTCGCCAACTATTTTATCAATGCCAGAGCTTTTGCCCCTTTTTAATTTTCTAATACTAGATTCAACTTCCTCCTTAGAAATAGGATTGTTAAAAAGGGGTTCATGCGACTCACCGGTCGGGTCATCAATTACGATTTCCTCTTGTTCCAGATCAGGAGTTGCTGTGTTTAAAAGATTATGGAAATGTTCAAACCACTGGTCCTTAGAAATCTCGTTATATAGCACTGTCTTTCTGTTCACTGATCTGATGGTTTTCCAAAATAACTTTGGGTCATTAGCCGACAGCTTTAGCTTCATTATTCGTTCTTTATCAAATTCTTGTCTCTTGGAAAATAAAAGGTGTTTATACTGTCTCCTTTCTTCAACGTATTTATCCCCATAGGTTCCATTAAGTTTTTTTGACCTTTGAAATAGGTTCAAATACCTTTTCACAGTTCTCTTTTTTAGAGCACATTCTTTATCATACCATCCATTTTTGCTTTTTTTCCTGTTGCCAACAGTTTGAATCATGGCGGCTGCAGCTCCATATAACGTTTTGACAAAAATATCAAGAGAGGCATTTATATCGACAGAAAGAGCCTGAAGAGCTTTTTTGATACAACATTTACAATCATCGGAATTAAGTTCACGAACATATTCTAGCAAACAATTGTTTGACCAAACAATACATTCTTCTTCATTCTCTATTGACATCCAATTGACCGTACGTTTAACAACATTTCGCAGGCTAAATTCGACAGGCAAATGCCATGAATCGATCCCGGTCACTGACATGCAAATGACATTCACACAAAAACAACTCTTTTGAAATGATAAAATAGTCAATAACACTATTTCCATGTGGAGAAATGTAAGTAAAATGACCATCACCATCACCAGAACACGTACCGTTTACAATAACACAATCTAACATGTAGCACAAATTCAATAAAGATTTACCAAAATTATTCACACACTTATCCCTTGACTGTCTGCAAAGTCATGCAAATCGTCGTCGTCATCCTCATCATCATCATCAGTAACAGGAGAATAACAAAATACTTCATCCCAGTTGGACTGTTCCTGACCTGTCCTAGAGTTGAAATCTCCACATAGTAACAGGTATACATCTTCATTATTTAGAGTTTCAAGAATGTTTTCTTCTAACAGAATGATTCCATCTTTTTGTATTTTGTTGCTAATAAACAGGACTACTTTCTGGTGCGACGTACGTTGCAATCATCAATATGTCTTTATCAACTTGAAACACGCATTTATCTAGTTTTACTGCCACAGTATTTTCGCAATTAAAATGTAACCTCGTTACATAACTCTCAAAACATTTGCGTATTAACAATAACAAACCACCAGAATTTCTACCTTGCTTAGACAGTTTCTTTGCTGGCACAGAGTACTTTATGTAATCAGTAAATATTCCATTATAATCAAACTTGTCATCCACAAAGGTTTCCGTCATACAAATGAAATCAAAGAGTTCAACATATCTTATGAAAGAAATATCGTTAAGCTTACTGTATAGATTTTCGATATTGTACGTCAGGAATTTCAGGTCACATGGATGGTCCTGCCTGTCCTATGGTTTTTTTCCCCTAGCATTTCTGTCCGAACGACGTGGAAAGTTCTTACCAGGAGTTTTGTTCGCAGGTGTCCTGTTTGGGGTGCGAGACTGTTTATGTTGTGTGCGGTGGAAAAAATCCTGCACGCCATACTGACGCGACTCACTCCCGTCACGGCTTGCACGCGGTG
>CM031627.1:46528619-46546119 GCA_018398815.1 Conus ventricosus
GTTTAAAATTGGAAATGCTTTGGGGGTGCTATTGGATTCTTTTTCGCACCCTTGGTGGTGAGAACACCACGGTATTATGGACTGTGTTGTGTCTCTATTTGACGCCAGGAGCGCAGACACAACCAGCCGTGTCTCCCTGATGTGTTCCGAGCCAGCGGACGAAAGGCCTCGGAGCAGGCAATACAAATATATCTGCCTTCAAAAGGGATTGCGATGGTTCCCTTAGGCAGCTAGTGAAGAGTTTTCATATCTGTAATATATTTTCTTAATTTCATGTTCCCAGTTTCTCCATCTTCAACCCTCCCCCCTCCTTAAGTCCAAATCTTTTCCAAGTCATTACTATGAAGACAGTTCAGTTGTTGGCCTGCGCTTGTTTGTTCCCCCACTATTAGATTGTTCGTCTATGTATTTGTCTGACTTCATTCAAGTTTAAAAGGCTGTGCCAGTCTTGAATAAAAGTTACTCTGTGTTAGGTTTTCTTATGGAGCAAAAGCTACCCCACTTGTTTACTGTTTGTAGTTTGTTTAGTTTTACCAGTTTATATGTGTACACTTTTGAGCTGGTATGACCTGGTGATCATTTTCCTGACGACAGGGAAAACTAAGAAATGACCATGAATACTGTGAGATGAGCTGTGTGACCTGGTGATCATTTTCCTGATGACAGGGAAAACTAAGAAATGACCATGAATACTGTGAGATGAACTGGTGTGACCTGGTGATCATTTTCCTGATGACAGGGAAAACTAAGAAATGACGATGAATACTGTGAGATGAACTGGTATGACCTGGTGATCATTTTCCTGATGACAGGGAAAACTAAGAAATGACGATGAATACTGTGAGATGAGCTGGTGTGACCTGGTGATCATTTTCCTGATGACAGGGAAAACTAAGAAATGACGATGAATACTGAGAGATGCGCGTCTTTCTTTATTTAAAGAAAAAAAATCGATGAGGGTCTGTGCATTTTTTTCACTTTTTTAAATCGTTTTTTTTTTTCAATATTAAGAGCACACAAATGTCAACAAAACGCATGTCCATGAATATGCAAAATCGAGAAGGGGGGGGGGGAGGGGAGGCGGAGTGGATAAACAATGACATACACACATAAAGACAGACTAGACAAAAAGCACTCTAACATTTCAATTCAATAATGATAATAATAAAATAAAAAAGGAATGAGTCACAAATGTAGGCTACAACTTTTTCTATTACAAGGTAATGAAGGATCACGTACATCCTATCCCTGACCATGCAGGTTACAGTCATTAGATAAAGTTTTACACATACATGAAAAGATTTCCTAAAATGTCTTAAATATAGCTATTGCTGTCGACCAGTTTCTGATCGCTTTGTTTTCCCCTCCTTTACGTCATTACATTAGAAACATCAGCGAGGTTTTCATAGGGAAACCATTTTCTGTTAAATTCCATGTAATTCATTTCTAAACGATGCGTATGGTTTGTGTTTTTTTTTATATATAGCTAAGACTAACCTGGTGTAGCACAATCGCTTGGCCAAAATGAAACCTAGACCTGTTTGTACATGCTAATAGCCACAATATTTGTAAGGTCACTCAAAAACCAAATACGCATAATTTTTCAGTGTTCAGGATCGCGGGTTAGGCACAAAAGCTGCATAGATTTGATGGCTGCGATTCCCTTGCTTCCCAACCACTGGGGACTGGTCTTTTCCACGTGCAAGATGAGATCAAAACGTTCCGGAAATATATTTATAGTTTAGACATTTCATTCGGGTGATTTTCTATACAATTCAAACATCACTTTGGAAGACTGTGTTTCTTCTCGTTCTTCTGTATCTATCATACCGTTTATTTTCTTATTGTTTGAATCATACAATAAAACAATAAAACGTTTGCATGTCAAATTGAAGAAAACAAGATAAACGGACAATGGATCCCTCTACTTACATCCACCTCAAATGGAGAACCAGGCCAACATCTATTCATTCCCTGAAATAAGAGGCGCAGATAGAGATAGACATGCAGACAGACTGGCAGATAGATAGACACATAAGTAGATAGTTATAGATGCTAAACAAATGTGTACTGCGGGAAAACAAGAGCATTTTAAAAATTCCTCTATCACCAAACAATAGCTTTGAATAGATCTTTTTTAATGGGGATGGGGATGGGGTAGATCTTTTTAATGGGGATGGGGATGGGGTAGATCTTTTTAATGGGGATGGGGATGGGGTAGATCTTTTTAATGGGGATGGGGTAGATCTTTTTAATGGGGCTGGGGATGGGGTAGATCTTTTTAATGGAGCTGGGGATGGGGATGGGGTAGGGCGAGTTGCAAAACTGGGCGAGGGAAGTGCGTGAATGTGAACACAAAAGTCACTTACTTGACATGGGGACTATCAAAGTTAATTCTGAAAACAGAACCATTTATAAGTGTCGCGTGTCCACAGTTAACTTTCGTTCGTAGAATCAGACTCATCAATGGAATCCAGCTGATCGTGTTGTCCTCCATTGGCATCAAATATAGATACATGACCTATAATTCTGTGGTCTTCTTACCATCAAGGACACCAAATCAAAATCCAACGCCACTGCAAAGCAGCCAGGGAAAGAACGAAAGGCAAACATGGGAATAAGCTACTATGAAAAATGAAAACAATTTGTAAAGAGCAAGAAATGAAGGGGGCAACCTTCCAGTCTGTGCTTGGTGATCGTTTCAGGATATATGGAAGGATTTCATAAACGATGCAATCACCCACTGATTGACCAGCCTTCTACTTCTTCTCGAACACTCGGATGGTGATTCCAGTTGTCCGCACGAAATTGGCTGTCCTCCGAAGGTTCGCCAGGTTCCCGTAGAGCTTGGCCCTCAGAGCCACTGGCTCCGGCCATGTGTCCTGCCTGGCAGCAGCATGGAGGTGACAGTCCTGTAGTATGTGCTTGGTGTCCATTTCGGCCTCTCTACATGGGCACAGTGCAGACTTACCCATCTTGTACTTTTTGTACATGTGTGCATTCAGTCTGTTGTGTCCAGTCCTTAGTCTGAACAGTAGCACTTGCCCTTAGGTGGTAGTAGCACTCAGCCTGGTTGGAATTTGGGTGTTGCTGTTTCCAGTTCCTCCTGTAGAGTGTTTTATTGAATGTCTTCTCCTCAGGGTAGGAGACCTCTGTGTCATTTTGTTCCAGCTGTCCCCCTTCCTTGGCCAGTCCGTCCGCCTTCTCATTTCCGTGGATCCCACAATGGGCGGGGACCCACTGAAGGACAAGTTTGGCATTTTCGCCAAGATTTTGCAGAGCATTGAGCAAACAAGATGCTGAGCAAATAAGTTGCAGGGAAAACAAGTGCTGGGTAACAGTCTCTTCGTCACTAAATCACTGACTTTGCGTAGAATCATTATCGAGAAATCAGTGAGGGGGTGAAGGAAACTCGGGAGGGAGGTTAGTAGAGGAAAGAAAATCGCACGAAAAAAAAAGTGGTCGTTAGAATGCAAATTTAAAACGGTTCTCCAGCAGCACATGGGTACCTTCAAAGTCTATTCTGAACACAAAACCATGCATGTGTCGGCAGTGCAAAACAAAACCATGCATGTGTCGGCAGTGCAAAACAAAACCATGCATGTGTCGGCAGTGCAACACAAAACCATGCATGTGTCGGCAGTGCAACACAAAACCATGCATGTGTCGGCAGTGCAACACAAAACCATGCATGTGTCGGCAGTGCAAAACAAAACCATGCATGTGTCGGCGGTGCAAAACAAAACCATACATGTGTCGGCAGTGAAAAACAAAACCATGTGTCGCCAGTCCAGAAGCGATTTTCGTCCGCTGAATGCGACTCATCAGTCGAACCCGTCTGATCGTGTCGGTCCTACCTTGGCATTGAATGGAGACACATCACCTATAATTCCACGGTTCTTTCCCTACCAAAGGCTAAAAAAAATTCCAGTGGTCCCTCAAAGCAGTAAAAGAGAAAAGAAAAATAGAGGAAAAGATGAACGGAAATAAATTGTGTACACGTTAAAATCAGTAAGTGGCGAGTCAAAAACAGAGGAGGAGTTTTCAATCTAAGCTTGGGGGTCTATTTAAGGATACAGGGGAGATAAAAACCTGTCCACAGTCAGAGTAGTCAGCTTTACCGTTGAATAACCCGAGCATTATCAGCAGCTGAGGATTGTGCAGAACTACCTCCACTTGGAGTTCCTGAGAGATGCAATCTTCTATGCTTGAAGATCCATTAAGGATATCAGGGAAGCTCAAAAGGCGTCAACAGTCACAATGCGCATTTTCATTACTGAATAATCCAAGTATCACCAGCCGCTAAGAAATACTCTCTCTCTCTCTCTCTCTCTCTCTCTCTCTCTCTCTCTCTCTCTCTCTCTCTCTCTCTCTCCTCTCTCTCTCTCTCTCTCCAAATACGGGTAAAAATGTCTTTACATAGTTGCAAAGGGAGGCGACTGCAGGCAGAAATCTAAACAAATCTTAAAATTCTGACTCCACAAATCAACGTGGACAAACGAATCACAAGACAAAACACGACGCGTTTCGACTTGTTAGGTCTTCTTCAGTCAAGAGAAATTCGACAACGGTAAGTGATTGCTCGTTCTTCATTTTCGTTGTCCTGAGTGTTGTTTTTCTCGCTAAGAGAAGGCCTAAAAGGTCGAAACGTGTCGTGTTTTGTTATGTGATTCGTTTGTCCACATTAATCGGTGGAGTCATTATAATTACTTTTAAAATGTGTGTTTACATAGTTTACCTTCCGTTGAAAATACAAACGAGTGCAATTTTACGCTGGGAAATATCAGGAACACTTTTGATTTCATGTCTGATATGATTCTGATCGTGGGCGACTGGGAGATCAAAAACCACAATACTATTTTCAGGGAAAATCAAACAATTACTTTCAATTTCATTCGTTCAAAAATAAAACAGTTGCTTTATCAAGTCTATAACGTTTTAGTTTGATGCTCAGGCCTTTTCTTTCGTGGAAATATCTGCAACTATTCAGAATATTCGTATCACATGAAAGTAGTATGCTCATTGCTTAGTTGTTCGACAACTGGCTTACTGCATCTTTGATCAATCTGTATGAACTACGATTTTAAGGAAAATCAGATAATGGCTTTCAATTTCATTCGGTCCAGAAAGTGTTAGGTAGTTAGCGATGAAAAGGAAACCTCAGGTGTATAGTAAGGCTCTTGTTAAAAGACGGATCAATATCAACCTGGATATAACATCGGATGCATAACTTTTTTAAGCATAAGTATAACAAAAAAAATCTCAAATCATCTGAAGTTCTCGACACAAATTTCGTGTGCCGTGTATGTAAAGTTCTGTGAATATTTTCTCCCATTTCTGGCAGGGTAATGTTTATTCATGAGCTGATGAACCGGTTTGTGTACACATTCTTCGTTGCCTGAATACTGTTGGAGACAGGCTGAGTGTTATGTTTGGTGTTGCTGCCCATACAGCACTGGGGTGTAAGGCTGAATGAGTTCACGCTTTGAGCACATGTTTTCAGTTTACAGAATCCAAAGCTGTTTCAAAACATGAATCTGGACACATTTTTGCAGTTTACAGAACAAAAGGCTTTTTCTAAAACAAAAGTCTGAACACACGTTTCCAGTTAACATAATGAAACGCTACCTTAACACATAAATCTGAACACATTTTTACAGTTTATTGAATTCAAAGCTGGTCTAAAACAAAAATCTGAACACATCCTTCCAGTTTACGGAATGGAAAGTTATCTTAAAACATAAATCTTAACACATTTTTTTTCCAGTTTACAAACTTAAAGGCTAATCGAAAAATAAATCTGAGCACTTGCTTTCACTTTTTAAAACTAAAGGCTATTTCAAAACATAAATCTGAACATCTGTTTCCAATTTAAAGAATTAAACGTTATTTCTAATCAAAAGGCTAAACACTTGTTTCCAGTTTACAGAGTTAAAACAAAGATTTGGACACACGTTTCCAGTTTACAGAGTTAAAAACAAAGATTTGGACACACGTTTCAAGTTTACAGAGTTAAAAACAAAGATTTGGACACACGTTTCAGTTTACAGAGTTAAAAACAAAGCTTTGGACACACGTTTCCAGTTCACAGAACTAAAAGCTACCTCAAAACATAAATCTGAACACATGTTTCCAATTTACAGAATTAAAAGCTATTTGAAAACAAACATAAATAAATCTGATATTTGTTGCATCATCCGATCGTCCATCAATTTGTATTGGATAAACCATGTCTACAGATCAAATGAGAACGAACATCATAAATACAAGAACTACTTTTGATCTGATAAATATCAGCAGCATCTGCCCAGGGGTGGACTATCTCCTGAACCAGAACTACACAGACGACATGTTCCTGTGGGTCAATGCCTCAGACTGTGAAAACAATTTACCACAGTTCACAGCACACCAGGGTGTGGTGCATGGGGTGTGTGAGGGTTCCACCTCTTTCTGTAAAATGTGTGTGCAGGGCAGGAATGCTGGTCTACGTGTTCGTCTAAAACGTTTAGAATATGAGTGCAGTGCCCGCCAGTGGCAGGTCCATGTCGGCTATGAAGCACAGAGCAAATGCGTAGGGTGCGTTGTTAACTGCATGGGGCATTCTCTGGCAGAAATGATGTTTGATTTCAAAGAAACCAGCTTGTATCTGGATATCAAAAACAGTCCCGTGGTCAACTTGCATATTGAAAATATAGAAAATTCTGATTTAAATATAGAACATGTTACAGAGAACTCTGGATACGTTATTGCCACAGAAATTGTAGTCTGGCAACATAAACATCTTCGACGATACGACCTGACAGTACCATCAAGATCAGCTTTTCTGGTTAGCGTTCAACAGTCATGGTTTATGTCCAATTCATGGAACATGTTTCTACGTTGTATTCCGATGACATTCGTTTACATCAAACCAAACACAACTAATCGATATGCTTTTCGAATTCGTGCTGGAATAAAAAATCCAGCTTATCTGTTTTACGCATCATACATTCAAATTATCCATCGAGAATGTAAGGGATCGGGTTATCCTTATATTAAAGCATTTTTTTCTGCTGTTTCTGCCAGTGATGCACCACGGAAGCTGCGCAACCGGTTGTTCAACTGTTCTGTTGGCCATTACTCTCAGTTTCAGGATCACGTGCATTGTAATATAAAACCAGAGTGTGAGGATGGGCGGGATGAAACAGAACACTGTCCTTTTAGCAGTTCTGGTTGTCAAGGGTGGGTGGCTTCACGTGACAAATGTTATAAGTATAAAGAGTTGGAGGGTGATTCTGTTGTCAGGAGATCTATTTTCCAGGAAGAATGTACAACAATAGGTGGAGGAATCGCCGCTGTGAAAACCAGAGAAGAAAAACAAGACTCCTTGCATATTTTTGAAAATTACCAACATTTCTTCGTAAAGTTTGGCTTATCATTAGGATGGTCCTCTCAGTCTTTTACGTACAGTAAATTTCTGATATGGTCTGACAACACCGTGATCTACAACATTGATAATTTCCATTCAGACAACTATGCTTCCTCACGTAAAGGTACTAGGACATTTGCGAAGTGTGTGCTGGATTCAATGACTATTCGGACAAGTTCGTGGGTATCAGTGTTTCATGGTGTTCTTTGTGAAATGAAGTCAGAAGAACCCAGTGTGTTCGCTCTTCCTCTATCACAGCTTGAATTATGTTCGACTACATCAATGTTCACAACTACTCGACAGTTGTTGTCTATGAGTCATAGCCGTCTTTTCACCATCACTTTTTGTTGTGTACTCACCACAGGAATCCAAGGAGACCTGCGACTTCACAGTATCACATGTCAGGAGAAGTAAATAATCAGTACAACACCACAGTGCTAAATCTTGGGAAGACTGCTGACGTCATGTTCACATGTGATGATGATGTCATGACAGTGCATATCACTGTGGTGTGTGACTTTAGAGAGGACTGTCCGGACACCAGTGATGAGTCGTTCTGTGAACACCCCTCATGTTCTGGTTTTCTGTGTCAGAATGGTCAATGTGTGTCGGAGAGTCAGCACTGCAATGAGTTCTCGGACTGTTTGGATGACTCTGATGAGAAAAACTGTCCAGAAAACAAACAGTTCATCAATCGCCCAAGTGAACAATACTTACACATCAACTTAGATGGCACTGGCTACTTCACTCAGCAGATGATAAGAGATGATGAGCCATGTCCAGAGAGTCATTATCGTTGCACAGCAGAGTGGCTGTATTGTCTCCCAGTCTACACCCGATGTAATGGATTGTCTGACTGTGTTTATGGAGAAGACGAACGAGACTGTGAGAAGAAGAGCTGTCCTGGATTCTATCAGTGTCGAGATTCCAGTGTGTGTGTGCATGGAGATCATCTGTGTGATGGCTGGGGTCAATGTCCACTGCGGGATGATGAACTGATGTGTGACAGGATCTGCCCTGAAGGTTGTCTGTGTCAAGGTCATTCTCTCTTATGTAGCAAAACCTTTGTTGCTAACCGTTTTCCTGAACTTCGTTACATAGACGCCACAGGAACAGGAATGCTGTTAAGATGTTTTGATGGAAATGTTTATTTGGTTCACCTGATTCTGTCTCAGTGCTCCCTGTTCAATACCTCAGCCATCAAGCTTTACAACCTGCAACACGTGAACCTTTCTGATAACCAATTGAATGCGCTCCACGTGGCTGACGTTCTCCAGTTACCACAACTAAGAACACTGTATCTGGCAAACAATCCCCTCAGTCAGATTTCAAATCAACTGGGGAAGCACGTCCATTATGCCCTGAGACATGGTGGTCTGTCAAACACGCATCCCAATATTGTTGACACTTTACTATCTCTGTACTTGCCTAATGTAGAATTGCTGAATCTATCTTCTTCTACAATAAGAAGTACCAAGTCTACGAGCTTTACTAATGCACCAAGACTGGCAGTGATCGACATGAGATGGAATCCAGTTGAAAACTTTCCCTGGGTTTCTTTGTCAAAGACTGTACACATTAAAACCATCTTGTCATCAGACTACAGATTTTGCTGTGATAGTTCACTTCCTCAAAATTCAGCCAAAGTAAAATGTTCAGCACCTCATACCATACTTGCTTCGTGCGAAACTCTGCTACCATCCAATTTACACAGAACTTTCTTTTGGTTCATGGGTGTATCTGCCTTATTAGGGAATTCAGCCGGTTTTTTAGCTTCATTTACCGTCAGGAAACTGTTTGATAGGAACTTCTTGATAGCCATTGGACACTTGCAGTTTGCTTACATCTGTATGGGAGGTCACGTGGGTGTCACAGTTGTAGCAGACAGACTGTTACAAGGAAAATACATCCAAACAGAAAAAGAGTGGATTCATAGCAACCAGTGCAAAATAAGTGGTTTCCTGTGTTTTGTGTCCAACGAGGTGTCTGTCTTATTCATCATGTTTCATCGCGTTGGATCATGTCTGCATCCTTTGTTTCCCTACTCAATCAAACAGACACAGACAACGGTTCACATTTACAACTTGTTCCCTAGCATGGGTAGCGGGAATCGTGACGTCACTGATCCCGTTTCTTCCTGGTTTCTCTCACTGGGGTCTGCGTGGTCAGTCTGGTTTGTGTCGTCTGGCTCTGTGTACTCATTACAATCATGTACAAACCTTTAAGTGGTTTACGGTCGTTTTGATCCTCAATTTTACTTTGTGTTTGAAAATAGTTGGGTTGATTGTTGCTATCTGCGTTAGATTGCCAAAATATAGAATCAAACTTGATCCCAGCAAAAGGTCAGTGTATTTTTCAGCTCACTTGACCACAAAGATCGCCGTTACAAACGCTGTGTGTTGGCTGACACCTGGAGTAGTTATGATGATGACGTCAGCTGGTATCACTGCTTTAGACACCATCCACGAGGCCATGGTGGTGTTCATGTTGCCTCTCAGCTCCGCTGTTTGCCCATTTCTGATTGTGTGGACTGCGGTCTCGGGGCAAGGGGGACAAGCGCAAGAAGAGAAAATCCTGAAAATGTTAAAATCACGAACTGTCTGTCGGTCAAAAATCATAAAATAAATTTTACAAAACGAATTGAGAATAAACAAAAAAGATCACGTGACCAACAAAATTAGTCAGGAGATAAATGCTGTTGTAAATATTGCACACTAACGGATCAGCGGATGAGAAAGATGATCAGCAGATCATATCATTCCATTCAAAGAATCGTGGATTTAAGCCCTGGTGGCATGCGGTGGGTGAAGAGAGGAATGAAAAGGTTTCATTTCAATTTCCTGGTTCAACATATGAACAAACCTATGAATGGGTGAAGCTCATTCTTGTGTAACCACACTTGGGAAATCAAACCTGCCTGGGGGCCAGAACAGCTCAGTGGTAGAGGCCGGACTGCCTGGGGCCAGAACAGCTCAGTGGTAGAGGCCGGACTGCCTGGGGCCAGAACAGCTCAGTGGTAGAGGCCGGACTGCCTGGGAGCCAGAACAGCTCAGTGGTAGAGGCCGGACTGCCTGGGGCCAGAACAGCTCAGTGGTAGAGGCCGGACTGCCTGGGAGCCAGAACAGCTCAGCGGTAGAGGCCGGACTGCCTGGGAGCCAGAACAGCTCAGCGGTAGAGGCCGGACTGCCTGGGAGCCAGAACAGCTCAGTGGTAGAGCTAGAGGCCGGACTCGTAATCTTGGTGATCCTGGGGTTGCCGGGCCATTTCGGTATGAGGAAAAATGTTTCCTCGGAGTTAACATTTATTCTGATTCCATTTCCCAAACAGTCCTTCGAATGAGACTATAAACCGAGATTCTGTGTGTGAACGCACGCATAGCATCTTGCACCACACGTAAAATCCCATCACCAACTTTCGGAAGAGAAGGCCAGTTTGGCCGTTGGTATGGATGACACGTTACACATAGCATGCACCCTGCGTGAGGAATGGATAGAATGATGGAAGTAAGGATATAGAGTGAATGATATTGACTGGATGACACGGGAACCGACTGAATTATGCGCCAGACAACCAGCCGGAACAGCTCTTGAGGTAGGCCACAGTCATGCACTCCAGTCAGGAGGAGTGCGCATGGTAAATGAAGGGACAACGTAAAACGTTATTGCAGACCGATAGAGTACAGTCGTGTGACAAGCTCCAGTCATTCTCAAGGTGATCCTGAGGTTGTAGGTTCAAATCCCGCCTGGCCGTATTGTTGCAGTGGAATTTTTACCTCGGTGTTAACATTGATTCCGTCTTTTGACCGAAGTTCCGTGTGTGAACACACGCATAACATCTTGCAAACACTTCAAACCCCATCATCAACATGTAGAAGAAAAGGTCAGTTTGGCCGTTGGTATGGATGGCACATTAACACATAGCAAGCATCTTCTGTGGGAAATGATGGAAAAAATGAATGAATGAAAAGCTGAGTGACCTATATTGTGACAGAATGACACGGGAAACAAATGAATTGCGCGCCAGCAGGCAGCTCTTCAGTCGGCTCTACCCAGGTAGTATGTCCAGTGAGTAAATGAGAGCGTGGATTATAAAGCGCTTAGAGTTTATCTAACCGAGGATAGATGCTATACAAATTATCTCAATATTATAGTAATGATGATGATGATGATGATGATGATGATGATGACATTATCACCATTGTCATCATTACCATCATCATCATCACCATCATCTTTGAACCATATCCACCGGGAAAAATTCATGATGGCCATGTGTCGGCCGATGGAAAAAGAGAGAGGAACATCAGCCGCCGTGGCGAAGTGGTTTCCGTCATGAACTCCTGGCTTGGAGGTCGTGGGTTCGATTCCCATCAGAGCCATTCCTTTGGTGGGATTTTTCTTCTCTGGACCTGAGTTTGCTTAGACTGAACTGGGAGGACTGGGACCACACAGTCCAGTTTCACCCACTTAATGGATCCGTCTCTGAGAATGTTGAACTGGGAAGACTGGGACCACACAGTCCAGTTTCACCCACTTAATGGATCCGTCTCTGAGAGTGTTGAATTGGGAAGACTGGGACCACACAGTCCAGTTTCTCCCACTTAATGGATCCGTCTCTGAAAGTGTTGCTCAAATTTCCTCACCAACACTGCAGGCGTCGGTATCTCTCGGGCCTGACTGACGCCAGGATGTATTATGATGAAAGTAAGCGTAGAGTACAGCCCTGTTAGCAGTCTCAGACCTGAATGGAAATCATTAGCATTATCTTCAGCGTCCTCATCCTCAACGATCAGCATTTGTTTGCAAATGACTCAAATTCTGTGTCCTTCATGCCCTGCTGTCAACGACCTCAGGTTGGATTACGTCTCGACCTCAATGGCCTTTGTCCGTGGCGAGGCAGGCCAGGCTGTGGCTGTGAGCGAGGGGTCAGAATGGGCGGCGTGGGTACAATGCTGCGGAGGTGGTAGAGATTATCGAACAACAAAGAGAGAGAGGGGGGGGGGCAGAGAGAGAGAGAGAGAGAGAGAAGAGAGAGAGGAGAGAGAGAGAGAGAGAGAGAGAGAGAGAGAGAGAGAGAGAGAGAGAGAGGAGAGAGAGCGAGCAACAGCTGTTGATGGAAATAAGATGGGTCTAATCAGTGTGAAGGATCTTCGGGGTGGACGTATGTCAGGCGACTATCTTCTGAAACGTTACTGTTACTACTATCTTCTGAAAACACTACTATAATTTTCATAAGATAGTAGTAATACTACTAACTTATGAAAATTATAGTAGTGATTTCAGAAGATAGTAGTAACAGTAACGTTTCAGAAGATAGTAGCTTCGCGTTGCGACTATCTAGTGAAATGATCCCTGTGTGAAATTATGTCCTCTTTCTTAGTATTATTACTATCCAGGGTCACTGATCGATGGTCATTTGGCCTCTTAGTGTAGAACGAGTTTATGTGAACAATTTATGACGTTGCTGACCAATGGTCAGTGTCCTTGACCAGTGGTAATTTTTGCCTAATTTCACTGTTTGACTGCCAGTTAGTGAAGAACGAGTTCATGTGAACAATTTATGACGTTGCTGACCAGTGGTTAGTGTCCTTGACCAATGGTCATTTTGGCCTTATTTCACAGTTTGGCTGCTATTAGTGTAGAACGACTTCATGTGAACATAATTGGATGTTGCTGACCAGTGGTCAGTGTCATTGACCAGTGGTCATTACCCAATGTCACTGTTTGACTTATTTAGTGTACGAGTTCATGTTAACAATTTACGATGTGGTTGACCAGTGGTCAGTGTCATTGACAAGTGGTCATTTTGGCCCAATTTGACTGACTGCTAATTAGAGTAATACGAGTGATTCGAGAGCGAGACTTCGAAGTCGACAGCCGCTTTTTTCTTCGTGTGCTACTGTTCCGCTTCTTTTCTGCGCTGCTTCTATTGGATGTGTTTCTGTGGGATAGTTTTAGGTGATAAAGGTTTGTTGAATTTCTGTGGTCTTGGCTGGACGGATTTTCGCTATATTTGTAGTATTTTTATTTATTTCTTTTTCAACATTGAATCTTGTATTTTCAAAATGGCGGACTCTCCGTTGTACCAGCCTCCACATCATCCACCGTACTTTTGACGTCACTGTCTGACTCCAGAGAGCTGTCGCTTTCAAATAAAGGAGGGGTTTGGACGATGCCTGTGGTTGCGTTTTCTGGTGCCTTTTTTTTTCAGATGTCTTATCAGCTGGTGGTGTTGCTTCAAAGACGTAAGTTTGTTCTATGATTGGGGGTTGTTCTTTAATGGGTGTTTGGTTCTCATGTTTCTCTTGCATGGTGTTTATCAGCAAGGCAAGTGTGTCGCCTCTTATTTCGTCAGATGTTTGTAGCTGTTCTGTTATTTTATGACCGATTGTCCCGCCTGATGTGATCCTTGAGTTTTTGAGAGAGATTAACATTTTTCATCTGATTTAAGATTTTACGGAAGAAAGATTTTTAATGCAATTTCTGGTGCGTTTCTAGACGATGTCATTTAATGAGATGTGTGAAAGTTTTTTTTTGTTTTTTTTTTTTTTATGACTGGTGAGTTGATTTTAACGTGGACGTGGTGACAGCCCTGATGTGGCCCTTTGCGGTCGGCTGGGCTATAAGCAACATTATCTTATCTAACTAGGACAGGACGACACTGAACATTCTGCTACAAAGGTGTGGATTTCTAATATCCTCTCTCTTGCGACGGGGCAGACATCGAGTCAGCTCTTGTCAGGCTGGGAGCTGTCTTACGCTCTCCCTTGATTCTGGAGAAAATGAGGAGTAGAGACGGAAAATTGACGCGATTCTACACTGGAAGGCGATTTATTTTCATAGATATCCCAGACAAACCACTTGATAGATCTGTGAAGGTTGCAGGATTTACGGCTAGCCTGTATCACAAGGAACAGCCAAAGAGATACTAGGGTAACAAAGTGCAATCGTTGCCTGAAACTGGGTCACTGGGCCACGGAGTGTCAGGAAAACTGGGGTTACCTGCAGAGCCTGTCGCCTACCCGGTCATCGGCAAGGGGATGCCGTCTGTGAGATTCAGAAAGCGAGTGAGGAACCGACAGTGATGTCCGTTTGAGACCCTCTGCCACCGGTCACAAGGTTTGGACACACATCTGACACTGACTCACCCCTTTCTGACGATGACACTGACTGTGATGCGACTGACAACGAGAAAGAGACAGGTCAGAAAAAGAGTGAGAAAAAAGGAAAGACTGATGTGGTAGAGGACTGTCAGTCAGACTTCAATTCTGGCCGTCATGGGGAACAGAGAGAAAGAAGAGGAGTGGTAGACCACCCAAGAGGGAAAGATGTGGATAAGGGAAAAGATCCGGTTTTGACACGTCAGTTTAAACTGGATTTTGCAACACGTTCTCGATTGCAAACTCCGAAACGACCGCGTTCAACAGAGAGGGATTCCCCAGTCACTGACAAACGTGAAAAAACTGCCAAGCTTTCCACTGCTCGTTCAGTCACAGACAGACAGTGACAAGGGATGGGCATGGGTGATGAATGTTTGAACGGTTTTCGGCGCATCTCATGGACTTTCCTTTGATTACCTCCCTAAAATGGCTTTATCTTCTCTTACTGTTTTTTGTTTGAATGTGAGAGGGATAAGGTCTAATAACAAAAGAATATGTGTTTATAAGTTTTTGAAAATAGTGGGTATGACGTGATCTGTGATGCGAGCTTATAATTGATATTGTTCTTGTAAAAAGAACTGTGGCATTTGTGGTCAAACAGACACTGGCAGTAATGTTAAAAATACAAGAATTGCTTTGGAATTCTGGCTGAATGCAGTCTTTATCGTAAGAAGAACAACTTGAATATTTCTAATATTTAAAAACGATTTTTAATCATTAAAACTTACACTGGATATAAAACTGGATAAAAAAATAATGTATATAAAACTCCCAGCTGTGAAAAGGTTGTTTAGTCACAGTCAAATAGCTGAATTATGCAGAAAGCCGCTTCAAATGCGCTGAAACTTGATTTTACAAAAAGACGTCAAAATCGGTACATCAAGAATGAAACACAAGCCATCAGGGGAAAAAAAACAAAACAAAAAACCCACCCTCTAGCACGGCCGTTCGCACACGTGATGGCCACGCCCGGTGATACTTTTTTTTGCACCCTCATAGGAATATTTGCAATCACATCAGTCTTATATGTATTTTTCCCTGATTACAAGTAATGTACATAGACATTTCTGTTCTCAATTTTATTTGATATTCACATGTCTCAACCGTTCTTTAAACGGAAGAAACTTAACAGAACACCAAGTGAAACGTGTTGCTTTTCACGTGGTTAACTCCGCTGACTATACACCGCTGGCAGCGATGACAGATCTGGCGCAGGCGCGAGTCTGCTCCCGACCTTCGGCTGTGGGATCCTTTGGGCTGGTGCTATGGTGTTCTAACTGTCTCAAAAATCAGTAATTGAAAACTTTCATCGATCGCTGCTCCTAACACAGGGGGCTGTGATCGTGTTTCCCTCTCCAGACATAATCAGCATGGTTCATAGTATCATTGTGCAAGAGGAAATATTTTCTACTAAAAAACGCAAGATCATAAATCTTAACTCCTCCACTTTATACTAAGAAAGAGGACATAATTTCACACAGGGATCATTTCACTAGATAGTCGCAACGCGAAGCTACTAACTTCTGAAACGTTACTATTACTACTATCTTCTGAAATCACTACTATAATTTTCATAGTTAGTAGTATTACTACTATCTTATGAAAATTATAGTAGTGTTTTCAGAAGATAGTAGTACTAGTAACGTTTCAGAAGATAGTCGCCTGACAGACGTAAGCAATGATTGTCCATCACTGCCTTCGCCAATGAAGGTCTGCACAGGAGACCTATAAAGGAGGGGGACCAGCTCACTGTCTGCATCTCAGGAAGGAAGGTCAGGGGAAAGTTCACTGCGCTACCATGGGAACGTTTGGCTTGATGATTGTGGCTTCGGGTGAGGAATGCTCTCTCTTCTCTCTCTCTCTCTCTCTCTCTCTCTCTCTCTCTCTTCTCTCTCTCTCTCTTCTCTGTGTGTGTGTGTGTGTGTGTTGTGTGTTGTGTGTGTGTGTGTGTGTGAAGGGTTATGTTGTATGTATGTGATATATATATATATATATTATATATATATATATATATTATATATATATATTATATATATATATATATATATACAAGAAACTAATAAATTCCAAGGATAAGTACGAGCACCGTTCCAGACTATAAGCTTGCTGAAGGCTCATTTTGAGAAGCATTTATTTTATTTTTCCCCATTCACCCACTCAAGCACATACTGTTAGGCAGAATCATCTACCACTGCAGATATGAATGCTTATCTCTCCCCTATTTCTTCATCTAAGACATAAGAGCAAGCTTTGTTTATAATTATATATATATATATATATATATAGAGAGAGAGAGAGAGAGAGAGGAGAGAGGAGAGAGAGAGAGAGAGAGAGAGAGAGAGAGGAGGTATGATGATAACAGTTAAGCACGTCTTAGTTCGGCAGCAGTAGTGTAGTAGTAGTAGCAGCAGCAGTAGTAGTAGTAGTAGTAGCAGCAGCAGTGGCTACAGTAGTATTAGCAGTAGTAGCAGTAGTAGTAGTAGTGTTGTTGTTGTGGTGGTAGTGGTGGTGGTGGTAGTGATAGTAGTAGTAGTAGTAGTGGTGGTGGTAGAGATACTAGTAGTAGTAGTAGCAGTGATAGTAGTCGTCGTCATCTTTGTCTTCGTAGCAGTTGTAGTGGTAATAGCAGCAGCAGGAGTAGTTGTACCAGTAGTTGTAGTAGTAGCGGTTGTAGCAGTAGCAGTAGTGCCAGTAGTAGTAGTAGTAGTAGTAGTAGTAGTAGTAGTAGTAGTAGTAGTAGTAGTGGTCATAGTAACAGTAGTTGTTGTAGTGGTAGTAGTAGTTGTAGTACTAGCAGCAGTAGCAGCAGCAGTAGTAGCTGTGTTGGTCGTAGTAGTAGTAGTAATAGTAGCAGCAGCAGTAGTAGTAGTAATAGTTGTGGTAGTAGTTGTTGTAGTTGTAGTAGTAGCAGAACTCGTAACCTGATAACAGTC
>CM031627.1:46552089-46564589 GCA_018398815.1 Conus ventricosus
AATGGTGATATTAATACACTCTTTGCAAAGGAAAACAAGCAAAAAAAAACCAAACAAAAACTCACCTTTGAGAATTATTCTAAGCAATGAAAGAAATAGAGGTAATTCACTGCTGCCTTTCAGTAACCGTTCTTTAGAACTATTTCTCCACCGTTACAAGAAAAACTAGTTCATATCAACGTGTTCTAGCAGGAAATGTTCCCACATGTTTTATATCACCTTAATTGATGAACGACTGACAGGATCTACGCTTTGTAATTAATCATATGTATGTGTTTTACACTCCAACGGGTGAAAGAAGTTAGCAGACTACCGCAAACAGATAATTCCACGCACAGTATGCTGATACAAAAGCACAGATTTCACACTTCTGGTGAAAGGTTATACTCGCACCTACCTTTTATATTTGTTTTCACGTCAGTTTCAGACCGATGGCTTGGCAGGTCATAGAAAACACGTGGACATTTTTTTACATTTTCCACTCTTTCAGTCTTGCCTTCTAACATCCGACTCTTTCTTACGCACTTGATTCTCTAAACTGCAGGCACTTCAACGCCCTTTTGCTAATTGTTCCCTTTCTCAGAGACATTACTTAGAATTTCAATGTACAGTGACAGACAGCATTCACCTCACGCCTAGTATTCTGTTGAAATCGTCTGTTTATGCCAGAAAATATTTCTTCCACTGACGTGGGATGGCGGGACGGTTGTCTAGTTGTGTGTTATCAGACAGCACGGACTGCGAAATCCTTCCTATCCTGTAACACACATCAAGCCAGTCATCGACTCCAGCTTCTTTCTCCTGGCAGAAGATACCGCTGTTTTAAATGCCACACAAAACACGTGAAGGACAGCTTCCACCCCTTAGCCATTCATACAACAAATTATTGACACCATTCTCATCACCACGAATGTTCACCGCCCCCCCCCCCCCCCCCCCCCCCCCCGCGCGCTTCCCCTCCCATTACGTTGTGCTGAAGCATTGGCAAGAGAGAGAGAGAGAGAGGAGAGAGAGAGAGAGAGAGAGGGAGAGAGAGAGAGAGAGAGAGAGAGAGAGAGAGAGAGAGAGAGAGAGAGTGAGGAAATCTGATGCGAATCTTCATTCAGATTAAGGCTAAAGTCCCATACCGAAGGGGCTTTACGAATGTAATGTATGTCATTTAATATACGTATTAAGATGAAATGATGAAATACTGTAAAAAATAAATCTCAAGACGCTACAGTCCGAATTCTCTGTTTCCTTCATAAACATACGTGCTCATCACTTGTCGATACAAAGAGAATGAGCCTGATGTTACACGGCTCTGTATAGTTCTCTCGTTTCCTTCATAAACATATGTTCTCATTACTTGTCGATATTAAGAGAATGAGCCTGATGTTACACGGCTCTGTATAGTTCTCTCGTTTCCTTCATAAACATACTTTCTCATTACTTGTCGATACTAAGAGAATAAGCCTGATGTTAACAGGGCTCTGTAAGATTTGGATTGGGTCAGGTTTATTCGTGAATCACGTAGGGCAGGACAACAAAACAAAAATATATTCCCCCTTCTCTCGCTTAGTTACACACACACACACACACACACACCACACACACACACACACACACACAGAGAGAGAGAGAGAGAGAGAGAGAGAGGAGGGAGAGAGAGGAGAGAGAGAAGAGAGAGAGAGAGAGAGAGAGAGAGAGAGAGGAGAGAGAGAGAGAGAACGTGCACATGCACGTGTTGTTCAATTTTACAATGTTTCATTCAAATGTCCTGATTTTTTGCGCCCCTTGCACCACCATAGTCGCATGTGCTTGCTTATAGTGATCTCTGTCCCTCTGCACGTGCATACTTGCCTGTGGTGGGACGATGCAAAATCTCAATAATTTCATTTGTTTATTCACTGGCTGATATAGAGTCTCGACCTTGATCTTGATAGCGCACCTAAAAGTATATCTGTCTGCTGCTTGAATTCGCAAATATATTTAGGGGCACTGTATACAGTAACTGGATTATAGAATGTTCATCGTTTGCTGAAGAGGCAAGATCCTTTTAGTATGACCCAAGAATGCAATGAATGCAAGGAGCCAGCTGTCCCGTTTCATTATATGACCAATGTACAGTGTGGAGAAGCCATCCTCACTCATCTGAATCTGTGCAACCCACCTGCTTACCTTCTCTCTCTCTCTCTCTCTCTCTCTCTCTCTCTCTCTCTCTCCTCTCTCTCTCTCTCTGTGCGTGTGTGTGTGTGTGTGTGTGTGGTGTGTGTGGTGTGTGTGTGTGTGTGTGTGTGTTGTGGTGAGTGTGTGTGTGTGTGTGGTGTGTGTGTGTGGTGTGTGTGTGTGTGTGTGTGGTGTGTGTGTGGAAACCGATACATTATGTCATGTAAGACCTTGTCGTTCTTCACCGCCTCCCCCTTTCTGTCAGCTCTCTCCTTCACCTCACAACACATTCATGACACACAACTTTATGATGTAACAATTGTGTCATGACACACAGTTTTTATGTTGTAACAATTGTGTCATGACACACAGCTTTATGATGTACAATTGTGTCATGACACACAGCTTTATGATGTAACAATTGTGTCATGACACACAGCTTTATGATGTAACAATTGTGTCATGACACACAGCTTTATGACGTGACATTTGTGTCATGACACACAGCTTTATAATGTAACAATTGTGTCATGACACACAACTTTATGATGTAACAATTGTGTCATGACACACAGCTTTATAATGTAACAATTGTGTCATGACACACAGCTTTATGATGTACAATTGTGTCACGACACACAGCTTTATGATGTAACAATTGTGCACGACACACAGCTTTATGATGTAACAATTGTGTCACGACACACAGCTTTATGATGTAACATTGTGTCACGACACACAGCTTTATGATGTAACAATTGTGTCATGACGCACAGCTTTATGATGTAACAATTGTGTCACGACACACAGCTTTATGATGTAACAATGTGTCACGACACAGCTTATAATGTAACAATTGTGTCATGACACACAGCTTTATGATGTAACAATTGTGTCATGACACACAGCTTTATAATGTAACAATTGTGTCATGACACACAGCTTTATGATGTAACAATTGTGCCACGACACACAGCTTTATAATGTAACAATTGTGTCATGACACAACAACTTTATGATGTAACAATTGTGTCATGACACACAGCTTTATAATGTAACAATTGTGTCATGACACACAGTTTTATAATGTAACAATTGTGTCACAATGAAGCTGCCTCAACAGGCGAACTCTATATCCACTTCAGATTTCCATTGTAGCCACCGGCACTGCAGGACGGACAATGGAACTTGCAACCATCTCTTGAGGAAAAAAAAATTGTCACTATACTGACAATCAACATTCGGCAGAATACTTAAACAAATCTTGTCTCTTTCTCCTGTTTTTGTGTGTGTGTGTGTGTGTGTGGGGGGGGGGGGGGGCAGATTACAAGCGGACTGGTGTGGTGTCTCCTCCACCTCTCTCATACGTCAGAAATTATGTCCACCCACATGTGTGGGTTGTCTGGGCATTGGTACCCCAGGTAAGGAAAAAAAAAGGAAAATAAAGAGAGAAAAACCCAGACCGACAGGCGTGAATCCACTTCAGGATCCAGTGCAGACATCCCCAACAACCCCCGGGAGACAACAACCCCGGGAGACAGCTAGGCCTATGTCTGATCGGACCACCCGCTCGAGGTGATGTTATTATCGCTCACGTCACCGGTTATCTGTACACGTGACCACATTCCTAGCTCGCCATTGGTGGCTGGCTCCACTTACTCTTTGATTGACACTGCCAATCACCTAGCCACCAGCGCAGTGACGTGCCTGCCACACCTGAGAAAAAGAATGGGATGAACTGAAATCAAACATACTCACATTGGCTCTCACTCATGGTCGGTGAATGCAACCAGTTTCACTGCGCTACTGGTCCAGGTTCTCTGGTCCGTCACTTTGGTCGGTATGGGCAACAGATCCACTCGGAATCTGAGAAATAATGTTGAGTATGCTTGTTTCTAGGGTACTCGGCACCAGTACACGCCTCACAGTGATGTTTCTATCTTACATTTATGATGAAAAATGGGGCCGCACTCGATGGGAACGACGAAGCGTAACTGTACTAGATGTGCACACACCAGCACATGGAAAGGTGACCAGGAGCTTGATAAAAAAAAAAAACCTCAGTTCCAGCCCAAGAGGCAAGCTTGAGCATAAATGAAGGAATGCCTCCACTCCAGTCTGTAACGCCATCGGTGGTAAACTGTAAAATCACATTGTTTCAAAGATTTATCATTCACCACCCTCATAGTGTTCCAGGTCTATAATTCCTATTTGTGGTTAAGTCCAAGATCACATTTGTTTGAAACATTCGATGACTTGCTGCCCTCATAGTGTTCCCAAACTCCACGACCGCAATTGTTTCAACATTCATCATTCACCACCCTCCAGTGTTCCTAATTGATGTCGTTATGACCACCAACACCAAGAACGTACTCTCCTTAAACGTCGGTGGAACGCTGTTTATTTACAGACTAAAAATTCCATGACGGATCGGGGAAAGTAAACGGAATCTACAAGATCGGAGATAGTAACATCACACACTATGTTGGGCTGATAGGATTTTGACTGCTTTCTCGGAAAAATCGGTCAGGGTGAGTTGGTACACTGATCCTCCATGTGCATATAGAGGTTTTGGGAATAAGTGTACAGCATATCTATTGCAATGCATTGGACCATCACTGAAAGTCGGATTGGAGGTGCAAAAAGGCCATGACCACTCCCAAAAACAAGGGGTAGTGTCATGAGTCGGCCGAATGTTCTCGAGCATTTAGGCAAATTAAGGGTAGTTTTGCTGTTGTTGAGAGCAAGTCCTTGGGTCTTCAAGTGTGCGAATTCAGGCATCACCAGGGGGGAATACCCGAGTCGCATACTGAAGGAGGGAGAGTTACTGGGAAGTGTTTCGCATGTCCGAGGGATAGTAACAGAACATGCTGACCTGCCGGTCCTGGGTAGAGAAGAGTGTCCACCTTTGAGCACTGGCTATTCACTGGGTTCTCCAGTGGGCCGGAAAGGAAGGCGATCGTGTCAGGTGACCGTCACAGGTAGGTGACCGTCAGCCTGCAGCAGAGTACAGCGACCATTCAGTCGTCCTTGTTATGAGGAATGAATGGAAGGCTGCGGCCTATCGAGTGGTTTGCGCCTTGTTGTCTATAGAGGTAGTAAATACTTGAAGCATCAGTCATGGCTGGTAGAGAGGTCCAGGCTGTTAGTTCAATGGGTAGCTTGGGGAATCGAACATGAGTTTGAATAGGAGGTTATGCATTAACACTGGGTACCAAGTCTTTGTTGCGCTAGCAGCTGTGGTGTGTGTGTATGTGTAGGTGACTAGTGATTCCATTGGTGGAATAAAAATAACTTGGGAATTTATTGGTACAAATCGTGTGATGTGTGTGTACCCGTGATTCCATTGGTTGAGCCAGTTAAACTCGGGTTCTCTCTTGTCTGAAGAACGAATATAAGCTGCTTGGAAAAACCAGGGAGTGTGTGACTCACTTAAGGGAAAGTGAAACTCGCCCGTCTTGCTGAGGGCTCAAGAAAATACAGCGTGAAGCAGAGGTTAGCTGTCGCCTCGTTGTCTCCTGGGTGGGGACGAAAGACAGTGGAGGTTGCTGTAGCCTCGGAGCCGAGACGAGAAGAATTGTCTCCCGTGTGGGGACGGTCGACAGCAAGACGTGTCAGCCTGTTGGAGCCTAGACAGGGAGCTGCCAGACAAACGGTGGGGTGTTTTGCAGCCAGAGAAGACCTGTGGGAGAGGCCGACAGGAGCCCTTTCCGTGGAGAGGGCGAAGTACGGTGGAGTCCGGGAGATTCGGTGTGAGGGTGCGACTCAAGCTACGTTGCCAGTGTCCCCAACTGGGATTTGGCCATCGGGAGGACAAAACGGTGTGGCAGCTTCAGCTCGTAGTCACACAGTAGGATGAGAGAAACTGACGGTCAACCGAGGAGTGCTGGCAAGTTACGGACGTTTTATTTGTTCTTAAGTTTATCAGTGTGCAAACAGAATTGTGGAATATTGTCTTTCCTGGTTAATGAGAGTAATTGAAGGAAAGGGGATGCGATTTATGAAATTGTCTGTATGCTGTTTACATTGTTGTATGATACAGATAGTGTGTGTTGTGTAGTGACGGGTGGGGGCTCGGAGTCAAGTTGAATAAAAGTTGATTATTTTCTATGAAATGTTATTGGTTTTCCCGTCACCTTTGTGCGGGCCCGATGTGAGTGACAGAGTGCGTGTGCCTATGCGAGAGTGCATTTTGGTTGTGAAAGCGTAACACTTCTGTCTATAACCCCCTGCATCCCTGAATATGAAAATCATATTTTAATAACGAGGGGGAGCGTCGGGAGACCCGTCACAAATTGGGGACTGTCGTCCGGGAGAACATAAATGAGCCATAAGTGATTTTGATTTGTGGGTTTTGTTCAATTGGAAGGGATTTGAAATTTGTCGTAATTGTGGAAACCTAGATCTGTTTTCTTACCTGGAAAGGACGTTAGTCATGTGTTGGATTGTTTTGATCTTTTATTTTTCATGACTGGGCCTTGTATTTGAACTTGCTTGATTTGGTTGCTGTTGAAGTTGATTGTGTGTAGCACAACTATTTACAGTAATCGTGTGGATATCTCGCTTGTTACTGTGGTTGTATTAACTAGCTGATCGAGGGTTAGATAGCTTCAGAATATCGACTGAAGAGGGTGCTGAGAAAATGGGTCCGCTGAAAAAGATGGACCTCATAGAAGAAGGAAAAGCTTTAGGACTAAAGGGTCCGGAACTGAAGGCATATGTAGATGAGAACTGGCCCCGTGTAATCGAGGCCCAGAAAATACAGAGAGAACGAGAACAGAAAAGAGAGGAGAGAGAAAGAGAACGGGAAAAGAGGAGAGAGAACGGGAAAGAGAGGAGAGGAAAGAGAACGGGAAAAAGAGGAGAGAGAAAGAGAACGGGAAAGGAAAAGGAGAGAGAACGGGAAAAGGAGGAGAGAGAACGGGAAAGAGAGGAGAGAAAAGAGAACGGGAAAGAGAGGAAAGAGAAAGAGAGAAGATAAGGCAGTTTGAGTTAGAAAAATTAAAATTGGAGAAAGAACGGGACGTGGACGCAAAACCTCAAGTGAACTTTGCACCACATGTCAGTCCCTTGATCAATATGCCAAGGTTCGATGATAATCCGGACCATTTAGAGGATTTCATTTCGCAATTGAAAGGATGCCAAAGATCAGGGCTTACCCGAAGAACGGTGGGCCACAAATTTGTCGGCGCTGCTGACACCCAAGCTAGGGATGCTTTTTTCGCTTTGCCACCGGAAAAACAGACAGATTATGAGTCGGTGCGCGATGCTTTGTTTCAGAGGTATCAGGTAACCGCCGATAGATATAGAAAATTGTTCAGAGAAACCGTTCGTAAATCAGGTGAGATGCACGTTACAGTTTCTCTATCGGCTTAGGGCTCTCTTTGACAAATGGATAAGGTAGGAAACATCGAACAAACTTTTGAATCTTTGAGGGAGGAGATCGTTAAGGGCTATTCCTCCACTTGTCGGAAGGATCTCACAGTATTCTTGGCAGAAAGAGAATTAGGAAGTTTAGAGGAGTTAGTGAAAGTTGCAGACAGGTATGAATCTGCCCATGATCAGCGTAATGGGATGAAGGGATCGAACCAGTCGACCCGTAATGCTCAGACCACACAGGCAGGGAGTGATTCGCCGACTCCCTACAAACAGGAGGCGAGACCGCAGTTAGAAGCGGATTCTAAGTCTCGTGGCAACAGTGGGACTCAAGAGAATGTTAGAGTGAAACGCACATGTTTTAAATGTGGGCGAGAGGGTCATATCGCCAAGGAATGTAGCGGAGTGCGAATACACTCAGTTGTTGCTGTTGATACAATTCAACAGGAGGGCAGGGTGCCACCACCAACTACTAGGGCAGTAGTAAACGGGAAGCCAGTGACCTGCTTATTAGACACAGGACTGACTTTAGCGGCAATGGTAGAGCCCGGTTTTGTGAGAGAGACAGACTATACCGGGGAAACCACCTGCGTGCGATATGCAGATGGAAGAATTAATAGGCTACCTTTGGCCCGTGTCAAAGTAGAGTCAGAGTTTGTCAGGAGTACTCTCACTGCAGCAGTACAAAAGAACCTTCCCTATCCAGCCTTGTTAGGGGTAGGTATATCCTCCCGAAGCCTAACCAGGCTGCCAGTCAAGTAGGGAAAGCAAGGGCAGTGCAGGGTAGGAAAGTGAACAGAACGCAGTGGAGTGCACAGGCGCCGCTAGCATGGAGCTAGTGTAGGCCATGAAGGTGGCCATGGTGGTGGTGCAGTGGACCATGAAATAGGCCGTGGTGGGGGTGCAGTGGACCATGAAATAGGTCGTAGTGGCGGTGCCGTAGGCCATGGAGGTGGCCGTCGTGGCGGTGCCGTGGGCCATGGTGGCCGAAGTGGTGGTTCAAAAAGTTGTTGGCGTTGCCGTGGCAGTCAGAAATGTAGGAGCCACGGTGGCGGGCCTCAGGGTCGGGGCCAACATGGACCACAGAGAAACTGGAACCAGCAGCTGGGTTGGGACCAGGGAGGCGATAATAAACGCATGGCAAGAAGGTCGAGGTGACCAGCTATCGTTAGAAAATGCCAAAGATAGTCAGCTCAAAGGAGCAGATAATCCAGTGT
Organism: Conus ventricosus; assembly: GCA_018398815.1. Classification (NCBI taxonomy): domain Eukaryota; kingdom Metazoa; phylum Mollusca; class Gastropoda; order Neogastropoda; family Conidae; genus Conus; species Conus ventricosus. Next base: position 46,560,831 of record CM031627.1, read on the forward strand.
CAGGAAAGGGTAAAGTAAACAAGGCTCATCAAGTAATGGGCATAGGCCATGAGCGGGATTCGAAGCAAGGAATTTCCTCAGAGAGGAGGAAATCGGTTCGGATAGGATGAGTGAGGGATCATCTCTTAACATTTTGAAAAGGGGAGATGATCGTCGTCGCAGTGAATGGGTGCGACAGGCTAAAGAGGATCGCGCAGATTTTCACGCGCTCCTTTAAGGACTAAAATGTGTGAAAGGTGCGCTGACTCTCTTGTAAAGCCTGGAATGTGCAAACTATCTGCTCAGGTACTGTTGGCGAGCCACAAACGGCGGTCAAGATTGAGAGGGGCAGGAGTAGGTCAAGGGTTGGAGTGATGTCTCCAGGGTGTTGCTGTTGTAGTGTGAACAACAGAAGTAGAACAATGGTAGGAGCAATGCCTACAGGCTGCTGCTGTTGTGGTGGTGGTTGTGAGCAGTCATCGTTACGGACAGCTACTGTGTAAATAATGTAGCTGGCCAGTTGTGTTATTGATTTTGATTGCCTTGTATAGGGCGGGTGTTGAGCCTATGTTCAGGTGTTATTTTTTCAGTTTTTGATTTATGTTGCTTTGTTCATTGCCCATTATGGAGCAGGGATCAGTACGTGCTCACGTGTTGTGATTTATGATTTTTCTGGTTGATACCTGTTTGCTCATGTTGTTTTGTCACAGCTCGGTAAAGTGTGAAAATATCCTTATGTTGTGAAATCAGGATAAATGCTTGATTTGCATATTGTGTGTGAGACCGTGGTGAGCTTTGTGGCCACACGCCTGAATTTGATTTGATGTTATGTAGGTTGGGGCACACGCCTGAATTTGAATGTTGTCTTGTGGATTGTGGCTACACGCCTGAATTTGATTTTGATGTTAAGTAGGCTGGGCCACACACCTGAATTTGAATCTTGATTAGCAGATAGGATTTGGATTTGGATCTTGTGTCAATCAGGGTTGTGCTATATAAGAAGTGAATGGAAATGATTAATTAACATGTATGGACATGCTGATAGCTAACGCTATGGACAGAGTTCTTGATTATATGTGAGACAGGTTAGAGTTAAATGTTGTGCACAGTCGTTATGACTGACCAAGAGTGATGTTTGGATTATCTGATTGATCTATTGGTTTTAATTGGGTACATTATCCATGTTAGAGATGTTGATGGAAGTGATGTCTTAAAGCATAGAGGGAGTACTGTTATACTGATCCATGCCACTGAGTTGTTTTATCCAATTTGAGAACATTCGTCCTTGAGGAAATGTTGATTGGAACAACATTCTTAGATACGGGGGGTGTCATGAGTCGGCCGAATGTTCTCGAGCATTTAGGCAAATTAAGGGTAGTTTTGCTGTTGTTGAGAGCAAGTTCCTTGGGTCTTCAAGTGTGCGAATTCAGGCATCACCAGGGGGGAATACCCCGAGTCGCATACTGAAGGAGGGAGAGTTACTGGGAAGTGTTTCGCATGTCCGAGGGATAGTAACAAGAACATGCTGACCTGCCGGTCCTGGGTAGAGAAGAGTGTCCACTTTGAGCACTGGCTATTCACTGGGTTCTCCAGTGGGCCGGAAAGGAAGGCGATCGTGTCAGGTGACCGTCACAGGTAGGTGACCGTCAGCCTGCAGGCAGAGTACAGCGACCATTCAGTCGTCCTTGTTCTGAGGAATGAATGGAAGGCTGCGGCCTATCGAGTGGTTTGCGCCTTGTTGTCTATAGAGGTAGTAAATACTTGAAGCATCAGTCATGGCTGGTAGAGAGGTCCAGGCTGTTAGTTCAATGGGTAGCTTGGGGAATCGAACATGAGTTTGAATAGGAGGTTATGCATTAACCACTGGGTACCCAAGTCTTTGTTGGCGCTAGCAGCTGTGGTGTGTGTGTATGTGTAGGTGGACTGTGATTCCATTGGTGGAATAAAAATAACTTGGGAATTTATTGGTACAAATCGTGTGTGTGTGTGTACCCGTGATTCCATTGGTTGAGCCAGTTAAACTCGGGTTCTCTCTTGTCTGAGAACGAATATAAGCTGCTTGGAAAACCAGGGAGTGTGTGACTCACTTAAGGGAAAGTGAACTCGCCCGTCTTGCTGAGGGCTCAAGAAAATACAGCGTGAAGCAGAGGTTAGCTGTCGCTCGTTGTCTCCTGGGTGGGGACGAAAGACAGTGGAGGTTGCTGTAGCCTCGGAGCCGACGACGAGGAAGAATTGTCTCCCGTGTGGGGACGGTCGACAGCAAGACGTGTCAGCCTGTTGGAGCTAGACAGGGAGCTGCCAGACAACGGTGGGGTGTTTGCAGCCAGAGAAGACCTGTGGGAGAGGCCGACAGGAGCCCTTTCCGTGGAGGGCGAAGTACGGTGGAGTCCGGGAGATTCGGTGTGAGGGTGCGACTCAAGCTACGTTGCCAGTGTCCCCCAACTGGGATTTGGCCAATCGGGAGGACAAAACGGTGTGGCAGCTTCAGCTCGTAGTCACACAGTAGGATGAGAGAAACTGACGGTCAACCGAGGAGTGCTGGCAAGTTACGGACGTTTTATTTGTTCTTAAGTTTATCAGTGTGCAAACAGAATTGTGGAATAATGTCTTTCCTGGTTAATGAAGAGTAATTGAAGGAAAGGGGATGCGATTTATGAAATTGTCTGTATGCTGTTTACATTGTTGTATGATACAGATAGTTGTGTTGTGTAGTGACGGGTGGGGCTCGGAGTCAAGTTGAATAAAAGTTGATTATTTTCTATGAAATGTTATTGGTTTCCGTCACCTTTGTGCGGGCCCGATGTGAGTGACAGAGTGCGTGTGCCTATGCGAGAGCGCATTTTGGTTGTGAAAGCGAAACACTTCTGTCTATAACCCCCTGCATCCCTGAATATGAAAATCATATTTTAATAACGAGGGGGAGCGTCGGAGACCCGTCACAGGTAGCAAACCCACAGGTGTGTAGAAAAGAGGGAAGTAATTTGATTTTACTACATTCATTAAAATTCAATCTGTAATAAATGATTCTACCAGTGTATAAAACGGACATATATATGCGTTTTTGCATAACAAAAAATGTTCTGGAGAAAACAGGGGCATTACTCGGAGATTCACTTGTAACACGAGTTCTAAGTCCATTGGTGACGTTCAAAATAAAGAAAATAAAGGACAAGCACCTCGAACAGAGAATGAAGTAAAGTTTTAGAATTTTTCCCTTTACACATTTTCTTGCTATTTTAGTCTTGTTTAAGAAGGGCAACGGGGAGGACGGAAAAGGTTTAGGGGGGGGGGGGGGGGGTGTCGAAGTCGCACTTATTTGTCCCAATTGATAAAGGCTTTCGTGGTCTAAATTGGAAATGAAATGAGGCAGGGAACAGTAAACAAAAAACAGTAAACAAGTGGGTAACGTTTGCTCCCATAAGAAACCTAACACAGAGTAAAATTTATTCAAGACTGGCACAGCCTTTTAAACTTGAATAAGTCAACAAATACATAGACAAACAATCTAAATAGTGGGGAAAAACAACAACAAGCGCAGGCCAACACTGAACTGTCTTCATCGTAATGACTTGGCAAAGATTTGGACTTAATGGCGGAGAGGGGGGGGGGGGAGTTGAAGATAAAGAAACTGGGAACATGAAATTAAGAAAATATAATACAGATATGAAAACTCTTCACTAGCTGCATAAGGGAACCATCGCAATCCTTGTGAGGCAGATATATTTGTATTGCCTGCTCCGCCCACACACACACACACACACACACACACACACACACACA
>CM031627.1:46584692-46587408 GCA_018398815.1 Conus ventricosus
TATCAGCATAAGGTGATGGTGCTGAACAACGGATGATAAACCAGTGTAAAGGGAGGTGATGGGGTTATGGGACAGCGACACTGTTTGTAAATTTTCCAACTTGGAAAAAACTGACATGTTCACATGACTGAGAGTGTTCGCACTGAGGTCAAGAAATCTCAGTTTGACAATTTAATGACAGGGATGAAAGTCAAGGAGCACTGAGCAAGAACAAGATGAACAAGATAGGTAAGCTGGCTGACATCAGAAAGAGTTATTCCAGAACTGGTTCCATCCAGATAGCGAATATACGGAAACCGTGTCATGGAGAAAGGCTGAAGACAGCGGAACGTGTGACCTTGACACAGACAGGCTGCAGGACAGAATGTATCACAAACTATCTCATCATCATGCATTGGACAGTGAGGCCAGCCGTCACACAGGTGGTCAGAGTGTAGACAGGTTGTGGAAGCTCTGCATTTGAAGAATCCCGAACACATCATGTCCTCACAGCTGTCTTCATCTTTACTGTCCAAACAGTCAAAGATTCCATTGCATCGTGTGTAGACAGGCAGACAGTCATTGGGGTCACCAGGACAACGGTAATGACTGTCTGGGCAAGACTCATTGAAACCCATTGGGGTTGCTTTAAACTTCCTGATGTTATCAAACCTGACCAGAGCAGGGGAAGGAAAAAATGGAAACTCCATGAACCATGTTCTATATGAACTGCAGCTGTGTTCATCCGAGTGATCATGGCAATGTGGTGTTTGGTCACATACCCTACTGTACGAAATACATTGGCCACTCATGCAGGTGAACTTCTCCACACAAACAGGATGTTTACAGAATGATTCATCGCTGCCATCTTGACAATCATGTATGAAATTGCACACTAAAGAGTATGACAGTGTGGTGACGTCATCACTGCAAGCAAATGTAGGAACTAACATAGAGTCGTTATCTGCTATATGCAACGAAATGTGTGACGACTGATCACGAAAATGACAAGCTGTCTCTTCTCCCGTGCACACTTTTAACGGGTGAAAGCCACACAGAAGAAATGTGTAGGTCACATGGCCACCACAACACAATGTCATAGGCTCTTGTCGCCACGGCAACGCATATTTAGTGTTTTGTAGTGAAACGTGCTTGACAAGTGGCGGGTGTTGAAAGGTTCTATTTGTTGTGAATGCACAAATTGTACCACGCAATGAACCTCTCAGGCCAACATTCCGCTTACAGGGGAAAAACGTATATGCCATGCGTTTGAAAAAATGAGTACAATAACATGTCATCTGTCCATTGTGCATGTCACAATTATCAATGCTGAGGCGAAATGTATGATAAAGCACAAATCTGCCTTGAAAAATCCCTTGCCTGTACATAGGAGGCGATGATAAATCATTAGAGAAGATACCAACCCAAAAGTTGGACAGCCTCAGCCCATGCAGCCCTGTTAGGTTAAGCACTATAGCAAGCCAGTCCAACACACACGAAGGCACACTTACTGTACCCCCCAAAGAATGACAATGCTCGTTACTCATTTTAAAATTATCGCCATTGAACCCGGGCACATCACGCTGAAGTGAGTAGCACTGTCCACACATGGCTATCATGCCCTGACAGTCAGGACTGCTGAAGGGACAGTGTTCTGCTTCATCCCGTCCATCCTCACACTCTGTCTTCAAGTTACAATCCATGTGGTGCTGAAAACTGTGATAATTGTCCACTGAACAGTTCCAGAAACCACTGGATAGTTTTCGAGGGGCTTTCCTCACAGGAAAAAATGTGAAGAACATTTGAAAGCATTGTGTCATGATGCGTGATGATCTCAATACGTCAACACTCAGTGCTCTTGCTGTGTATACATTCGCGAAATCACAGTCAGATTCTCCAAATTGACTACCACTCCATACCTCAGATCGTATCTCCCTCACTTTGTTCACAGACTTATCAAACTGCCGAAAATAACGATATACGGTGACTCCTGGCCAAACTGATTCTTTTAGTTTGAAACTAAGCATAACCACATGTCTGGACGGAACATACATATATCCGGACACAGACCAAGGACCATCACGACTCAGATTACCTCTTATTGTCACATAGCCAGACGACTGGGATGTCGTCACAATAATCAGATGTCCTGAGGAATCGTGAATGCTGTATTTTGCTGCCAGTACAGAGCACTGTTTTAGTTCAGTGGGGTGTCAACAAACATGACAATATTGTGCTGTCACTACAGAGCACTGGTTTAAGTTTAGTGAGGTTTTCACAAAATTAGAATCTCGCACACTCAGTATGGAGCGCTTTTAATTTTTCTTAGTTCGGTGAAGTGTCAGCAAGATTAAAAATCGTGCCACCAGCACAGAGCACTGTTCGAGTTAAGTAAGGCGTCAGCAACTGTCACACACTGAATTTACATACACTCAACTGCTAACACATCATGTTTACTCCAAACGCACACATCCACTCCATTCATTCAAAGAAGAGACTAAGGAAACGAGAATTCACTTTGTTTGTGTTCTCTCTTAAAATAAAATAAAATAAAAATATAAAAATAAATAAATTAAAAAAAAATCTACTACTATCCGTTGAAACGGAAGAAAAATTAACGCGTTCTGCATGACACACTTTACCTTGCAGTGGAGAATCATTATTCCCATTAATACCTTGACACAAACACAAGTAACGATGAACATTTAAGACTGAAATACAATAACTATGTATGAAT
>CM031627.1:46588408-46598408 GCA_018398815.1 Conus ventricosus
AGTGTCGTGTCTTCATATAAAATTTCTTTGGATAGTTTCTCTTATTCTGCTCACTTGATTCGTAATTGTTCTCGGTTAGTAGACAACTCTTCTAGATTTGCTGATCTTTTTTGTCAAGATCTTTTAGTCTTTGGGTTATTCTTTCTTTAATATCAGGCCCTAAGTTGGCGTCATCAGCCTCAACGAGTTTTTTCTTTTTCTCTTTTTATATGCCATCTAGTCATCCAGTTTGCTAAATTTTGTTAATTCGCCTCTAAATGCTTCTCGAAGCATGATCAAGGGCCGCTATTTCTCGCATGGGTAGCGGGGGGTCGTGATAGTTTTTAATGCTGTTTCTTCTGAAAAACGGGTTTCTGCTTCCATTGCATTTATTAATTCGCCTGCTGATTGATTTAATTCTTTAAGTTCCATGTTTTGTATTTGGTTAGCTGTTGGGAAGATCTTGTAGTGTGTTTTTGAAGTTAGAAACTGCCTTTTTGTCTAATTTTGGTTTAGAAATCCCAAAGGGCGATTGTGATCTCTCACACTGAGCCTTTGTCTAATTGTACTCTTGCAAAAACTTTGATGGGTCTGGTTTAGTTTGTAAGCTGAATAGGTTCTCCTTGATTGTTTTTTTACATACAAATGGCCATCTTTTAATTCAAAATCACAGGGGGTAAAAATTTCGGGAGGTTTTTGACCTAACTTTGGTAAAATATATAAACCTTAGTTCTGTTAATTCATGCCACATTGAGAGCGCTGAGCGATGCTGTGTCAAAGGAGTCATTTCACTCATGTCGTCTCCAGGACCCAAAAAAACATCATAATCTTCTCACCTTCAATTCCTGCCCTTTTTTAAATAATTAACTTTTTATTTTGTTTTATAAAATTCCAAACATATGGTTCAATTCTTGACCCGCATAGAAGACTGAAAGAGCCTTTGGCGTAAAGGGGAAATAAACGGAATATTATTGTTCCAAATAATCCATCTACTTTTGATGCAGATCAAATTCTTACTGTCAAATTTCCAGACTAGGAGCAGATGAAGTGATTTTGCCAGGTCTGCGCGACTTACTTTCAAAATAGAACTCGAATCAACAACAGACACAAACAGGACAGTTGTCCCAAATCTGGACGGGCAACGTTAAGAAAATTTCTATAAAACTTTAGGGCAAGAAATATTTTTTGTTACATAATGCAGACATATTTTTAACCTATTCTGATCTGTGGCTAACCGGGAATGAAAAGGGAAAGATCTTGCGTTTCAAGGAATCGAAAATAATGAAGCTCTAAAACACAGAATAGGCGCCGCAGATGCTAAAGACGCAAAAAGTAAGTAGTTCAGTAAGTTATGCGTATGGAAATGCTTTTTCCATCCCTTGGATTTTGAGTTGTTAAGTGCGCATGCGCCATAACTTACAAGGGGCCTAAAAAGACAGATTGTCATATGAAATAACTTTTAATGATACAAACGGTGTTATCAGATCATTCAGACAAACCGAAGCAAAGTAGCAGCATTTCTGACATCGCGCGTTAAGTTTGACATTGTTAGCAACCCAACTTAGCCCGGATGATTAAGCCAACAATATCAGTCAAAATTAGCAATAAATTACGAAAGAGTGATTCACCATGTCTACACATCCTAAAAAGCAGGGCGACACTAAAAATGAATTTTAGTTTTAGTGTCTCGGCAAAACACTCCAAAGGTATTTTTAAATTGCTGGTGCGAAGATGAAGAACCGTTTAAAAGACAAACTGAAAAGTTTCTTACTCCTAAAATAACAAAAGTACAAATGTTCAAAATGAGGGTAGTCCTAACCAAATCTTACGCAAAGCCAGGCTTAAACCTTATAGCAATTTGATGAAATAAAAAATTGTTCGGAGGTGGGAGCATAGAAGCCAACATAGACCTTGTGTCTAAAGATCCTCCCATCGTCACAGTGTTAGACTCGATATAAATTTAACAACGAAATACGGTTTATGGATTGACCTAAGGGCAACAGAGGATAATCATTATACATAGGAAGTGGGAGAGGCTGTTAAAGACATAATAAACATTCAAATTGACAGAAGAAAAAGATGACGATTATAAAACCGCTTATATGTATATGTGTTTTTAATATATGATGCGCAGCTGAATATTCAAGATAACAGAATAAAGATAACATACTAAAATTATTTTTTATATTTAAAAAAAAAGCATGTCTTCAGGTTTAATCCAAATGTGCCTACACGCCAGAGCCGCCAAGAAGAGAATAAATTAGAAACACTAACATAAAAAACCTTCAGATTAACCACATTACACCAATCAACAAAAACAAGAGCAGACCACTTTCAAATACGCAAAACCAGACGAAGGTATTCTGCTGCCTGTAATGCAGTTACATATGTTATACTGGAGCATCATCAAAAGTGCACAAACGGCAGGGACAAGTTGTAAGGCGCTCATAGCAACAGGTGTTGAGCACCGTTAGCTTTACAACCTCAAGGCGGGTGTCCTTTAGTCTTGGCCTGTCTTCAATAGCTGTAGTGCATCTAGCAAAAAATTAAAAAACAAAACTCCAAAAGCACAACGCTATTGTTCAACTAATAACAGCTAAACATATTATCGTTCAAACTGACAATAAATAATAGCACTAGTTGACTCAAACATCACAGAAAAAAAATTTTTGGAAAAAAGGGAAATTTAGTCGTTTACTGGCCGAATTTGATGACTATAAAGACAAAAGTATGATCTTCAAAAAAGGCAAGGGCAAGTTTTTTTCTCAACAGCCAGACTCCGATCAGATAAAAAGGATTAATAAAAAAAGTAACGAGAAATTAAACACTGTTCTAAACAGCTTCGCATTAACAACCTCAAAGGGCGTTATACTTAGTTTATGAGTCCAAGCACAAAAAGACCGTTTGATAATGATATCTGATTTAAGTATTTTTTTTAATTTAAAAAATTGTTTGGAGTTAGATTAGGGAAAGCACAACATGGATAAATATAATGAAAAGGACCGCGGGGGGAGCAATGTTTGAAGGAATGCTAAGGGAGAGCGTTTTGCAAAAGCTTTAAGTGATAATGATCTCGATGTATTGATCAACAAACGTACAGGCAAGTGTGTTGTGCATGCTATTTCTCAAGTATCCAGGTAACCTAACAATAGACCCCCCCGCCACTTAAAGTAATGTAGCTGTTTTAAAATCGACTATATTACAATAAATGAAGAAACAAATTTAAATTCTTTAGAAAAGTCTGGGTCTCGAATCAACAACAGGTGTGGTCTTTCTCATAATGACTTAACGCCTGTTGGGCAGACCAACTGCTTGCACAGTTGATGCAGGCCGCTGAAGAAGCTAAAATGAGAGGCTCTGGTTGGGCAGAGGGCGAAGTCTAGAGATCAGATTAAAACAGTCAAGTATGCACCGATTTAGGCAAGGCTTACATTCTTCCGCTTCCCCCCCAGCACTGGAGGCGAAAAGAAGATTCTAACATAAAGAATTCAGACAACAATGTTTTATGGGGTGTGTTCTTGCAAGGCTGTATTAACGTCCGCAAAAACGCAGAGAGAGTAAATCTAACTATGAACCTTTACATCAATGTCTTAACTTTAGTGAAATTTATCGCTTTCCTGTTAGCGTGGACAAAATTGATCATTTGAAGAACAAAACAAACCCAATAACTGTTAATGAGAATACACATGTCTGAGAAAACAACAATTGGTGGCCTATTAGAGTGTCCAAAACAGCCCCAACAATGGCCTCCGGCCAAAAGTCATGTGACTTACTCCTAATGCGACTTTCCGCCACATGGCTGCCTCAACATTACACATTGAGACCAAATGAAGTAGACTAATGCAGCATACTTTCAAAAAAATGGCCCAAACACGAAATCGTAAGAAAATGTTTAACAAGAATTCTATCCGTTAAAGCTGCCTTGAACATATAAAAAACAATGTAAAAGTTCTTCGACTGAGAATACAAGAACTAATTACGGGCCCCCGCCTGGATCTAAAGTTAGTTTAAAACTGGAAACGGCTGCAAACAAGTTCATACGTAGTTTACGCAGACATCCGAGTCGCTTATTGTTCCCTATGAGGGGCTAACCCCACAAAACTTCCAAAAAACTGTCTTAATGAGTAAACATCAAGATATGTTCATTGCTTCATTATTGTCCGGTCGGCTGAGCCCATACAGAGCCAGAATTATACAGAGGGACAGAGGCCTAATGCTGCAAGAATACTTCTTAAAACGCATGCAGCAAGTGCGTAACGCCTGTACTCTAATAATCTGAATCTCTCAGACATTATTTATGACTCCTGAAGATCAACAACAGTAGACTCAGCCATACACCTTGTTGATTTGTGGTTTAGGCCTCTCCCCCAAAAAAAATCAGACGAAAGCCATCCGACAGTAAATAGACCATGATCACATTAGCGGAAAGTACAGAGGAATCAGCGCACAGTAAATGCAAACCTTCAACTAAAGTTTGATCCTAAGACATGGAAGCAGCCCATCTTCTTTCATAACTTGCGAAGGTTACGACTCTCAGCTTATAATTGCAAGCAGTAACCCCAAACCCCCCAACGCTTCAGTAACATGCATTTGCGCATCATCAGAAAAAGTACAGTGTTTTCACTTTAAATAACATGTCTTTTTATGACTCTAATGCAGCACATGATGGGATCATTAGAGTCCCTGGCTATGTCCTTAAAGTCCTCCAATAACAGAATAATATTTTGACCCAAACTCTTGTTAGAAAGGGCGTTTTACCCTTATGAGTACATGAACATTGGGAAAGGTTATAACGCAGATCACTTCCGCCTAAAGACGCGATCTTTTCTAGTCTCATAGGAAAGGGCATTAGTGATTCAGTTACCAGCATGCTCCAAGATGCGTGGCAGAAGTTATATTGTAAAACGATGGAGACTATCATGATCATACTTGATGGCTGATACATGTATGTGCCGACCGTCCTTTGAAAATTACAGAAAGACCTGCATGAAACATTATAGCCTGGATCCCGCGCATTACATTTCTGCGCCCGGATGAGATGGACGCTTTTCTTATACAAGATACTGAGTAAAGATTGATTTATTGTCAGATTTTACTACCAATGATTCCGATGAATGAAAAACGGATTTGCGGGGAGGAATTAGTAGGACGTCCCGGCATCATTACTGTAAAAGCAAAACAACAAATACTTGGACGACTATGATCCAAGTAAAAGGTCTAACTATCTCATGTATTTAGATGCAAACAATCTGTATGGATGGCAATGGCACAATCACACTGGCGGTATTAAAAACATTCAAGAATTTGTAGAACAACTGCATACTCTTACAGCTGATCGTAAAAGAGGTCTTATTCTAGAAGTTGACTTAGAATATCCTCATGAACTCCATGACCTACATAATGGCTACCCATTAGCAGCAGAAAGTCTAAAGATGAATCCAACAGAGCCGCCTAAACTTGTGCCTAATCTTCGATGCAAAAAAAATTATGTCTGTCATTACAGACTTCTACAATTTTATTTAAGACATGGTTTGAAGTTGACAGCAGTTCATCGTGTAATTGCTTTTGATCAAGAACAGTTCATGAAACCATACATCATGAAGAACACTGATCTTAGAACTAAATCCACAGATGCTTCAGAAAAAGACGTTTTCAAGCTAATGAACAACAGCTGTTTCGGAAAGACTATGGAGAATCCGCACAAGCGCAAAGATGTCAGATTGGTCACCAAAGAGAACGAGGCAGTTAAGCTGACTTCAAAACCAAATTATCAGGACTTTAGAAGATTTCATGATCAGCTTTTTGGCATAATGATGAAGAAAAAGAAAGTCAAATTGGACAAACCTGTATTTATTGGGTTTACTGTTTTAGAATTATCAAAGCTTTTGATGTTAGAATTTCTTTATGACTACTTTAAACCCTCGTATCCAGAGTCCAGAGTACTTTACACAGATACAGATAGTTTTGTTATAGATATCCCTACTGAAGACATCTATAAAGACATGGAAATAGAAGTAGCTAAAGGGCATGTGGGATGGTATGATACATCTGATTACCCTAAAGATTCGCCTTTACATTCGCCCGTTAATAAGAAGGTTTTAGGAAAGATGAAGGATGAATTATCTGGAGGGGTGATCAAGGAGTTTATTGGGTTAAGGTAAAAAATGTACAGTATTTCGAGCCAGGAGAAAACCATTAAGAAAGCAAAAGGAATATCTCGCAGTGTCGTGCAGTCAAACATATCGCATGACAACTACAAAGAAGCATTGTTTGACAATAAGACTTTTCATCATGACAACGTAAAACTACGATCTAATCTGCATGAGATTAACACAACAGCAGTAACAAAGAAGTCATTAGATAGAACAAACACAAAACGAGTATTTGTTAATCCAGAGTTTTCATATGCAATTGGGCACTGGAGAACAGCATAATTATATTTCTTCTTCGCTGAGGGCTTCACTGAGGGGTTTATATTTTTCATCAACTTTTAATATAAGATCAATCATATCTTCATCCAATTCAGCCAAATTGTTTTTCATGTTTGCTTGATGTGTTCGAATTTTTTTTATTATTTCAAGATATTCTTTTCCCCATATCTGATAATCAAAATTTGGGTTTTTGGGTTGTAGGTGATCTGGATGTTTTAGCATGTATTGGTGAATCCTTGCAAATGTTTCCCAAATAGTAGAACTCGTATAAAATGTTTCCCGTATTTTTTCAAGGTCTTTTCCCTTTTTCATTTTTTGTTGTCCAGCTTCCATTTTAATAAAATATATTTAGTAAAAAAAAATTATTAAGCAACGGGAACTGTGATTAAGGGGGTTTTTTGGGTTTAAGACCAAAAATGTCATATTTGGGGCCAGGGAAAAATTTTTTCCTCAAGTTTCTTTAAGCCAATCATATGTTACCCAATTCAGAAATTTATTTTCATTTTTTGCTTGTTGTTTCAAATTTTTTTTATTTTTTCAAGTTTTCTTTTCCCATATCGAAAATCAAAATTTGGGTTTTGGGGTTGTAGGTGATTGGGGTTTAGCATGTTTTTGATGCTTTTAAAAAATTTTCCCTTATAGTAGAATCGTTCTGTGTTTCCCGTATAATTTAAGACTTTTCCCCTTTACATTTGTTTCATTTGGCTTCCATTTTAGTTCAAATATTTTTTGAAAAATTATTAAGCAAAGGAACTGTTTTTGGTGGATTTCTGCAGTTCTTCTTCAAAAAGTCTTGGGGAGCTGGTTTTTTTGTTTGGCCAGTTTCGTAAATAATACACGGGCGGATTTTTTTACAATTCTTTTTATTTCATATGGTCAAGCCCCAAAACTGGATCGGTTGGTGATGCAGTGCCCCCTTCTGTTTCCCCCCCGGTAAAAAAAGGGTTCCTTATTTTTAAAACCCAAACGGTAATAGTTTGCCGATGAATTCTTGGTTTGTTTTTTGATTGTTGTACTGGTTTTAGCCCCTTTAAATTTATTATTCATTTCGCGCAAAAATGAGGGCAGTTTTAACCCCTTCTGGTTTCGAGAATTGTCAAACAGCTCTCTGTGATATGGTAGGAAAAAAGTTTTCAGATAAAACTGTTTGTTAAATTTTCAACTAAAGCCCGTGATCGTGACTCCCGGGAAAGCCCTTTTAATGGTAACTCTTTTTTAACAAAAATTTATTCATCGACCCTTTAAATTCTTTTCCTCACGACTTGAAACATGGAGGGTAAGTTTCGGGGCCCCCCCTTTGGGATATCAGCTGTATGGCAACAGCAACACAGAAGACTTTTTGTGTTAAGGTTTGCTCTTTGTATCTTGAAGCTTTTTCATGACTGTGATTGTACTTAATCTTTTTCGTCTAATCGTATCGGGGAAAATTTAAAGATCGATTTGTGGGGTTGTTCGGTTTGTATTCACAAAATGTGGTCTTTGTATTCGTTTAGGCCCCAGGGAAATAAATTTTCCAAATCCTTGTTTTTGATAACCCTTCCTTGTGTTGTTCACTGACCCCCGCGCTTGGGGTTAGCTTTTTTATTGCCCTGATTTCCCTCCCAAAATCCCTTTTGGGAAAAATAGTTTTGTTCATTTTTTTAGCCCAAAATTTTGTGCAACAAAAAACACAACGGTCATTCCAAAAAGGTAAAAACGATTTTGGGTTTTTTTTGTTTTTCTGATGGTGATAAAAGTCACGATTTTGGTGGGGGGAATGTCTCGATTGGTTGCCTTTACAAAATAATTTTCTTTTATTTTCTTGATCAAATTTTTTAAATGTGTAAGCTGCATGTCCCTGTTTTTTTTAGTTTTTTTAAAAAATCTAACTGCTAAATTCTCTGCTTTTTTTATAGTTATCTTGTGCGCTGCTAGTTGCTCCATAGCTTTGTTATGTCTTTTTCTCTCGCCGTCATCCCGTAGTTTACTAAACGCGTAATTACTTCCGCTAAAAGCAAGCGCATTAACCACAGCGCCGCCTATCATCATTACGAATGAAGCCATTTTTTATAAATGTATTTTTTATTTTACTATATTATACTGTCTGGAATTATTCCTTGCTTAACTAAAAAATCTTTTGTAGCAAACGAAGCTGCAATGATAGCAATTAGCTTTGCTGAATCCTCAAAGCCTAGTTTTCAAGATCCGCTGGTTTAATTTTTAACAAGCTTTTACCAAGCATTGTGTATCCTATACTTAGACCACCAATAACAGCAGAATGGTAAACAAGATTGGTAACAGTCTTTTCGGCGCTCAGTTTTTAAAACAAAATAATTATAATTAATAAAAACATGAACACCGATGATCTACTACAGCTACAGGGCAGCCTAAACCTTCCTGAACTTATGATTACAAATGACCAGGTTGATGAGCAAGCTATTATGCCCAAAAAGGAAAGGCTGTATTCTTTGGCAGCATGTGGAAAAACAAAACAGTTTCCTCGGAAATGAATTCAGCATAGAACAGATTCAACAGATGTCGCCACAAGACATTGTAAAGTATCATAACAGGTATGAAGCGCAACTAGGGTCGAGAATGGTAAAAAGTGTAGGACAAACGGTTCTTAGTTTGTATACTAAACTAGTCAGTAGATTTGCGCCTATTGATTCTGAACAAGATTTTATGTATGATTTAACGCAGGATCCAGTTTTAACAAAGTCATTAGAGAGTCTCTAGGCTGTGATCTATATTACAGATTTGGAACATTATTGTCGCCGCTAATCATGGATTAATTACTTTTAATCATATAGATTTTATTCCCTTCAAAATGACCGAGCCAGAAATCATCAGAATCAGAATCAGAAAACATTGAATCAGGTGGAGAAAGTAACCAGTAAAAATCCTGGGCGTGTTGCAGCAGGAAAAAAATTAGCAGAGTGGAAACAAACAAAAAAAATTAAAGTTACAAGCACATAATGAAAAAGTGCCAGAGACGCAGGCCAGTTGTTTCAATGCCGGCTATAAAAACACCAGAACAAGATGATTCAAGGCCTACAACAACAACGCCAAAGTCTTCATGGAATTTTCTTAAGTAATTGTTATTTTTGGCGGCATTGCTGCTGGGGGTGGTTATTACGGTTATAAATATATAAACAAAGACAAAAACCAAAGCAGTCCAAACAATCTCAACACTAAATACAGAAGTCGAACACAAAATATGCCAAAACCGCCAACAACCAAAAGTTCATTTTGATCCATTTCAGATGCAATAATACTTTAAGAACTTAATAAATAATTATAAGTTAACTTGAATAAGAACTTGGCTGTACTTAGAGGATGACTTAAGTTAAGAACTTAGGGTGACTTAAGGCGACTTGATCAAGAACTTATTAAGAACTTGATTAAGAACTTAGTGTAACTTGAGTAAGAACTTGATTAAGAACTTGGGGTGACTTGATTAAAAACTTAATTAAAGAAATTGCGGTGACTTGATTAAAAACTTAACTAAGAACTTGAGGTGACTTAAGGTGACTTGATCAAAAACTTATTAAGAACTTGAGGAGACTTGGTTAGGAACTTAATTAAAGAACACTCCCTCAAGAGCAGCTTAA
>CM031627.1:46605908-46650908 GCA_018398815.1 Conus ventricosus
AACAACGTTCAGGACAGTTAAAACAAAGAACGAGCAACCTCATATTCGGCGCAAAATTGTTGAATGAAAACGAAGCCGTTGGGAGAAGGGGACCATAGGAGTTGAAATAACAATGATGACAACAATAATGACAATGATAACAATAGTAACAAAAGTGCTGACAGTGATGATAATAAAAATACTTAAATAGGAGGAGGAATACTGTTACTTTATTAACAGTGGGAAAGACTACAACTTTGGATTCTCTCTTGAGGGCACATAAGACCGTATGGCGAAAGCTTGGCTGTGTCTGGAGTGGCACCGTCTTCATCTGTCCGTGGCAGGGGTGGTTGGGTCTGTGGGGTGTGCTCGGCAGCTGGAGGTGTGTTTTTTCGCCGGTGGGCTCTGCAGTCATGAAATACGGGCTGGTACACCCATGGGGATGCTACTTTAAGGCTGTTATGAGCTGCATCCTGTAGTCTAATTTACCTCTGTTCAGGAGCAGTTATGTCCCTTGATATCTTAATGGCGTGTCCTGCGCGTGCCTGTACCCATCGTCAACACAGCGCAGGCCTCCAAGGGTGGTACAGGACTGCTCTAAAGGCAGGTGAAGACGGTGCTTCTCTGGGTCCTCCCCAGCACCTTCGGGTGTTTCTTTTTCTTTTTTCTTCATAGTAACAAAAGTGCTGACAGTGATGATAATAAAAATATTTAAATAGGAGGAGGAATACTGTTACTTTATTAATAGTATGACGATTAGAGTTGTAGTACAATTGGCTAAACACAGAATGGGAGAAAGGAGAGGGGTTAGAGGGTTGTAGAACAGTGGGATTTGTTCGTTTCTTTGCTTGTTTGTTTGTTTTTTAGCTAGTGTTAATGGTCTGATGTAACAGTGATGATCGTGATCGTGGTGAATTGATAAGAATGCGTTGTAGCAAAGAATAGAAATATTCAATGAATAAAAAAGAAAACAAAGCTAATGCGTGGTGATCAAAATGATAGTAGTTATATGTCCTGACATTGGTTCTGGTTGGGAAGAAATGGCAATGATCAATGCAAAAAGGTACATTTTAAAAACAAAGCAACCACGCACACACACACACACACACACACACACACACACACACACACACACACACACACACACACACACACACACACACACACACACACACACACACACACACACACACACACATGAAATGATACTAATTGTGATGAGTGAAATCAAGTTGTTGTTAATGTAATAGTACTGGTTGGAATGAAATGGAAATGATCAATGAGAAGAGGGTTAGCAGGTCTATAAGAAAAAAGTGGAAGGGGGAGGGGAAGGAGGAGGGGCTCATATGCCTACACATCCACCTACAGACAGGAAAGCGGAAGGGAAAATCATGTAGAGGAGATGATAGTATATTAAATAGAAAGAAAATAAGATGGAGAAGAGGAAAGGGACAAGTATCCGAGTGAAAAGCAGACACAATAAACAGAGAGGGTGTAGGGAGGGAAGGGGTAAAGACAGCTGTAAGTTTTATATGGGGTAGATAGTAGGGGTGTGGTAGTGTGAGTGTCTGTTGATGGAGGATATAGTGGGCTGCTGTTGCGGTGGTGGATAGGTGCATGGTATTTTTTGGATTTAGACGGCATGAGAGTGGAGGGAACTGGGGAGGTATTTTATGAAATATTTATAACTTAAAGGGGGCAAACGGAGGAGGGAATCAAATACCTGCACCCACATTAATGCATAGGAAAGATGGAAGACGGGAGGAAACTCATGTGGAGAGCGTAGTGCATCAAGTTGACGGAAATCCAGGTGTGGAAAAGGGAAGGATAGGTCTGTGAGTGAAGAGTGCATTGGATGTAGAAAATGGAGACAGTGTGAGGAGAGCTGAAAGAAAAGTAGCTGTAGCTTATACATGAAGTAGATAGTGGGAGGTATGGCAATGATGATGATGATGATGATGATGATGATGATGATGATGATGATGATGATGATGATGATGATGATGATGATCTGTGTGTGTCTGTGCGTGCGTGCGTGCGTGCGTGCGTGCGTGCGTGCGTGCGTGCGTGCGTGCGTGCGTGTGTGTGTGTGTGTGTGTGTGTGTGGGTGTGTGTGTGTGTGTGTGTGTGTGTGTGTGTGTGTGTGTGTGTGTGTGTGTGTGTGTGTGTGTGTGTGTGTGTGTGTGTGTGTGTTGGTGGAGGATACTGTCAGCTGGTGTTGCAGTGGTGGATATGTTTGTGCTACTTGTAAATGTTGATGCCATGAGGATGCAGGGATCCGAGTTTGGTAATAACATTTGACTCTTGCGTGAGTCGCTCCAGGTTGTCACTTTGTGATTGTCAAAGTGCCAGGACCTTGACATGGTTGATGTTGTGTCGGGGGTGGGTTGAAATGTAGGGCAATTGGTTTTTGCCAATGGTGGCAGATGTCAGTCAGCCATTCAGAGATGCGTGTCGTAAGTGTGTGGGATGTCTCACCTACATAGATCTTATCACAAAAATGGCAATGGATAGAGTATACAATATTGCGTTTCTGACAAGAGAGTGTGCGTTTAATTGAGAGAGAGTCTTAGGCCCTGCAGGTTAGTGTCTAGTTTGGTAAGATGGCAGCTTTTGCAGTTGGGTTTTGAGCAGGAGAAAGTACCTGCTGGCTTAGGTGTGAAGATTTTGCTCGGATTGGAGCATACAAGTGGGTCTTTGAGGTTTTTGTCATGTTTGAAAGCCATCATTGGTTTGGTCTCAAAGGAAGATTTGTGGTTTTCTGCTAAGTGCCAGTTAGTCTTTAGAATCCTGCAGATGGGAAGAGTGTACAGATGGAAAAGGAGGCAGGTGGTGGGTCTGACTGTCTCTTTTGGAGGCTGTGTTTCCAGAGAAGATGTTCTGGGTATAGCTGTGGTGCGGCTGAAAGCATCGTTGATGATGGCACTGGGGTATCTATGGTTACTGAAAGACTCAGACATTTTGGGTGGTTGTTGAGTGAAATCTTCTCTGTTGGAGCAGACTCTACGTGGACGGAGGAATTGAGGATATGGAATACTGTCTTTATGTATGGGTGGTAAGAAGATGTGTAGTCTAGGTATGAATGTGCATCAGTGGGTTTGTAATATGAAGGTTTTGAGTAGGTGTCTTCGAAGGAGATGGTGAGCTGTGTACGCTGACTGACTGTGAAATGGTGCAGGCCAACTGGATTAGTGAATGAAGTTCTGAGCAAAGTTTAGACAATTGTGGAGATCTTGTGTTGTCATGGATGTTGCGCCCAGTTTATAATCAATCTATCTTTTGTACTGCAGTGGTGTTGGGCCTGTATAATTGGTTAATGGGTGGTGTTCTCGATGTTCCATAAATATTCAGGCTCAGGATGGTCCCATTTTGGTACCCATGGGGACCCCACTGATTTGTGAGAAGGTGTGGTTGTTGCATTTGAAGGTCTTGAGGGTGAGGGCTAATTCTGCCAGTCTGACCAGGTAGCTGTGAGAGGGTGTTGGTTAGGGGGCCGTTTATTAAGGAAGTGTATGACGGCCATCAGTCCACCGGGTGGGTGATAAAGGTATAGAGGAAGACAAGCGTGAAGAGGAAACTGGTTTGAAGAGGGGGTCTGTGTTGTATGAATTGATGATGTTGAGTGTATTTGTTGTGTCTTTGAGGTATGTGGGAAGGCTCTGCACTATGGGTTGGACGAGAGTCTAAGTACTGTGAAATATGTTCCGTTGGGCAGCTACAAGCAGAAGCAATGAGTCAGCCAGATGTGTTCGTTTTGTGCATTTTGGGAAGCGGATGAAGGTGGGTTGTTTAGTATCCGTCATAATTAGGAAAGTGGCTGTGGTCGGTAAGTTATTATGTTTGATTTCTTTCTTGATTGTTGCGATGGGTTTCTGGTGCTGGCAGGGAGGTGATGTTGTGAGTGGTGAATACAGATCTGTGTCTGAAGTTGTCTTTGTGCTTCTTATATATATATATATGTATATATATATATATACACATATATATATATATGTGTGTGTGTGTGTGTGTGTGTGTGTGTGTGTGTGTGTGTGTGTGTGTGTGTGTGTGTGTGTGTGTGTGTGTGTGTGTGTGTGTGTGTGTGTGTGTGTGTGACATATATAGTTGTTTGGATTTAGACAGCATGAGGGTGGAGAGAACTGGGAAGGTATTTTATACAATGTTTTATAACTTAAAGGGGCAAACGGAGGAGGGGAATCAAATACCCTCATGCCGTCTAAATCCAAACAACTATATATATATATATATATATATATACACATACAAACATACATACATACTTATATATATATATATATATATATATATATATATATATATATATATATATATATATATATATATATATATATATATAATATATATATACCAGTTTAAAATAGGATTTTAAAATGGAAGAATTAAAACCAACAAATTTGTTTCGAGCCGGCGCTCTCGTCAGGGTGTACAATTTGGGCACGGCACCGGTTTTATATGGTGTGGCGTGTGGGCGCCTGAGCTCTGCGCGTGTGGCACGTGGCCTGCAGATTTTTCTATTTTTCTGGGGACACGCTCGGGGGGGGGGGGGGGGGGGGAGGGGGGGAGGGGGGAGGGGGGGGGGGCGTGCTAGGAATGGTGCATTGACAAGGATTTCCATTTATGCCTGCAATTGTTTATCATTTCTACTTTAGAGTTCAGAGATGCTAGATGGGGTTTACATAATATCAGCCACTTTTCTGTAGTACACAAGTTGCATTTTTTAGAAATGTTGTTGTATGGTGTTGCTCTTTTTATAATTTTCCATGATATGTTGTAATCGATTTTCTTATCTTTAAGCTTCCAAATATATTTGCTTAGTTCTGTTTGGTTTTTATATTTTCATTTTTGAAGGACTTTTTTATGGTTTGCATATCTGGTTTTAAAAGGGTTTTTGCCGTGATCCCTATGTATTTTTCTTTATCACTGTCTGTTGTTTACCGTAGCTTGGTACCAATGTTGTTGTAGAGACATTTATTGTTCAGAGGGCACTGGTCTTTTTGTGAAATTTACAAGATATCTTTAAATCACCCTCTTTGGTTGTGTTGTTTTGGTTTTATTGGAAGAATCAATTATATTTTTAATTTGGGGCATACACGAGTATGATAGCTTGAGGTATTTTTGTTAAATATTTTAGTTTAAGTACATGTTTTTTTGGGGAAATGATGTTTTAAGGATTCTGAGGAATTCTTTTTACGTTAGTTTTTGTTCTTCCATCATATGGAGGTTATACCATATAAATTTTTCTTTTCCTGTTTTTCCTGTTGCTGTTCATGTTGCTATCTGGGTTATATTGTAATTTGTAGTTTGTAGCCATTTTTTTCAGCGCCTCTTGGTATTCAGCTGCGCACTGTTAAATTCTTTCTCATTGCAGGGCAGTTTAGATAATCTTTTGTTTATACCATTAGGTAATGGTTTTTTAAGATGGAGGGTGGATGGTTACTTTTGAGTCTAAATAATTTACTGTTTTTTTTGGCTTCTACTGTGATTTTTAGGTTATGGCTTTGAAAAAATTACAAAGTTCTTTTTTTTGTTTTCAATGGTTTTTGGTTTATTGTTTAACGTGGCAAGACCGTCATCTCTGATAACCCAAACCTGTTTACCAAGTATTTTCGTATTGAGCAACATGAAAAGTCAACTAATTCACACGTTTCAGCTCCATCATAAGATCCCATCGTGACATGAATGTGGAATTTCTGTTGTTTTTTTTTTATCCAAGTTTCACTTTTTGCTAGGAGAAGAGTTTTGTAGGGGTGGAGAATGATTTCCATCTCAGAATCTGTTATATTGTATATTTGTTGGCGAATCTTAGTGCTTTAGTGAGTAATTCCTCATCAATGGAAGGGTAGAAGTCCACTATGTCAAAAGTAATGAACACTGTATTTTTCTGTTTGTTCAGTTCTTTAAAACCATTGGATAACTTCGTAACTATTTTTCCAGAGATTGTATTCAGTGTTTGTTTTTATGTCCTCTATTGTTTTTTCCCAGGATCTTTTTCAATTTGCAAATTCAGTTTTTGATGGGTTTATCAGTCTACAAGTAGGGTTGTTGAGGAAGTTGGGTTTTGTGGTTTTTTAAGGGTTTTAAAGGCTTCTTTTATTGCTGTTGCTTCTATCCCATCACCTAAATCCCTCTGGTGCACAAGTTCTTTTTCTTTTTTGCAGTGTTGTCATATGTGGGCTTATCAGCTTTTTTATAATTTTTTTGAATATTTTGTTGAGGAGTTGGGGAGTACTCATTAGTTCCATTTTGTAAAATTTGTTTGTCTGTCAGCCTTTATGAATATTTTTTTGTCATTCTGGATTTTTTTATGTTATTATTCAATGTTGTTTGGAATTTATTATGTGGTTTTCTATTTAAAGTTAGCTATTAGTTTTTTCATAACTTTCTTCAAAAGGTTTCATTTCCTATTATAGGTGGCGGGTCTCCATGACTTAAAACCATAAGTTTTTTTTATCTTTCCTTTTGGCATCTGGGTTCAAAAAGAAAAACGCTTTCCACCTCATTTGCGCACAAATGTTTCAGTCTGCTCTATGAGTTTTTTCATGTAAAGTTGTGGATTGGAGAAAGGTATATTTTTGGTGGACTGCCCAAAGTTAATTTTCTCCATTTTAAATTTAGATTCTGCTAGGCCACAGTGCTCAACTGAGGAGCAATCAAAAAAATCAGAGTTAAAAAAGCCACTCAGAACTTTAAAGTGCTCGACTATGTAGGGAGCGACATACAGTTTAAAATAGGATTTTAAAATGGAAGAATTAAAACCAAAAATTTGTTTCGAGCTGGCGCTCTCGTCAGGGTTACAATTTGGGCACGCCCCCGGTTTTATATGGTGTGGCGTGTGGGCGCCTGAGCTCTAGCGGTGTGGCACGTGGCCTGCAGATTTTTCTATCTTTCTGGGACACGTCAGGGGGGGGGGGGGGGGGAGGGGGGGGGGGTGCTAGGAATGGTGCATGACAAGGATTTCCATTTATGCCCGCAATTGTTTATCATTTCTACTTTAGAGTTTCAGAGATGCTAGATGGGGTTTACATAAAATCACCACTTTTCTGTAGTAACAAATTGCTTTTTAGAAATGTTGTATGGTGTTGCTCTTTTTTTTATAATTTTCCATGATATGTTGTAATCTATTTTCTTATCTTTAAGCTTCCAAATATAATTGCTTATTCTGTTTGGTTTTTATAAATTTTTTATTTTGAAGGATGTTTTGGTTTGCTTATCTTGGTTTTAAATGGTTTTAACTCTGATTTTATAATATATATTATATTTTATAAAAATATATATCTATAATATAAAAATTTATAATAATATATATATATATATATACATATTAATACCTGATTTTATATATATATATATATATTATATATATATATAATCTAAATAAACAAAGCTTGCTCTTATGTCTTAAAATTGAAGAAAAAGGGGGGGATACGCATTCATAATGCGGCAATGAGCCTTCACAAGCTTATAATCTCCCGGGGGGAGACAACTCCAATAGGAGGGGAAAAACACTAACATATAACTCCGGTGCTCGGTACTTATCCTTGGAATTTTAATTACTTTGTTATATATAAATATAGACAACAATTTCCCCAAAAAAAATTTGGGATAAAAAACAACCCAAAACAACAACTTTTCCCTAAAAAAAGAAAACTTAAAAAAACAACAAAAAAGGGGCCCTGAAAATAGAAAACCCCCCTCTACACCCCGAACTCAAAAGTAGAAATGATAAACAATCGCAAAAAAATCGAAATTTTTTGGTAAAATGCCCTTTCCCTTTGGGCACTCCCCCAAAACGCCCCCCAAAAAAAAAAATTTTAAAAGGCCACGTCCCCACACGCGCAGACTCACGCCCCCACAACAAATATATAATCCCGGTGGCTTTCCCCCCGATTGTCACCCGGGGAAGAGCAACGCGCTCGAAACAAATTTGTAGGTTTTACTTTCTTTTTTTTAAAACCTTATTTTAAATTTGGAAATGTCGCTCCTGCGGGTTGAGCACTTTTTGGGCTTTCTGAGTGGCTTTTTGACTCTAACTTAAAAAATATATTATATTTTAAATATACTATAATTTTAAAATATATATAAATATATAAATATAAATAATATTATATATATATATAAAAATAAAACCCCAAGGGTAGTAAATACCAGCAGAAAATTTTTAAAAAAAAGGCCCCCGGGAACGGGGAGAAACATTTGTTAAAAGAAAAGGCTAAAACATCAAAGCGCTGTTTCATGCAATGCAATCATGGGAAAGTGGTGGGTCGGTGCTCCCGGTGTTTTATAACTGTTGTGTTGTCTGCCCATCACGGGCGGGCTGGTTTTCGTGCTTTTTCGGGTTTCTTTTTCATTGATGGGAAAATTTCCATTTGGGCCTGCAGTTGTTAACCATTTTTTTCCTATTTTAAAGTTGCCAGTTGGGGTTTTGAAAATTTTTTTTATGTACTTTTTTTTTGAGCATGGGTTTAAATCTTTTAAAAAGTTGTTGATGGTGCTGTTTCTTTCTTTGATTTTCCAGGATATTTTTGTAGTCTTTCTTTTTCTCTTTGAGCTTCCAGAGTATTTATTTCAATTTTTTTTGGTTTTTTTGTATCTTTCTTTGTTAAATGATTTTTTTGGTTTGCAAAACAATTTTTAAAATTTTGGTTTTCAGTGATACCAAATATAGGGTTTCTTTTTGCTTCTCTGATGTTACAGGGGTTTTGGGTACAAATGCTGTTTTTTAGGGGCATTTTTTTGCTCAGAGGGCCCCTGTTCTTTCTTGATACAGTTGCAGGTTTTTCCTTTAAACACCCTCGTTTTTCTCTGTGCTGCTTTTCATTTTTTTGGGTTTTAATCAATAAATTTTTTTAAAGGTTGGGAAATACATGAGATGAAAAATTTTGGGATGCTGTTTTTTTTTTTTAAATTATCGGGATATTTTGTGTTTTTTTTGGGGAAATTTGTTATGTTAGGATTCTAAAGAATTTTTTTCCCCAAATATTTTTTTTCCCACTCGCCCCGTCATAGGGGGGTTTGGGTCCAAATATCTTTCTTTTCCTTTTTTTTTGTGTCGGCCCTGTCATTATCTGGACCCTATTGTATTTTGTATTTTTAGCCATTTTTGTGTAAGTTTCTTGGTATTCCTGCAGCGTTATTGAATGCTTTTTGTTGCATGACGGGTTGGAAAATCTTTTATTTTTTGCCTCTGGGTATTTTTTTTAATTTAGGGAAAGGTGGAGGGTTTTACTTTAATTTTTTCATGACAGGGGAAACTTTTGGGGTTTTTTTTTTTGGGTTTAAATAAAAATGTGCGGGTTTGGGTCAAACGTTTTATCTGGGTATTTCACTATCTTTTTTTTTGTTCTATGTAAATTTTTAGATTTTTTTTTGGGAAAAGATTTTCCCCAAGTTTTTTTTTTTTTTTAAAATGTTTCAAGGGTTTTCGTTCAGCCACCCGAGGCCGTCATCCCTTTTACAGCCCGACTTTTTTTTTCCAAATTTTTTTTAAAATTGTTAGATACTGAATAGCCGAAAAATTTCGAAAGTTTGGGAAACCACAAACATCCCTTTGTGAAAACCAAATTTGAATTTTGTTTGCGCTTTTGGGCCAATTTCATTTTTGTGTGTAGTGAGTTTTCTTTGTAGGGAAAAATTTGAATTCCATTTCTGACCCTGATTTTTCGTGTTTTTTGCGGGCAAATTTTATAGTTTTTGGGTGAGTAGTTTCTTAAATTTTGAGGGTTTTAAAATTTAAACTATATCAAATGTTATAAAAACTGTTTTATTTTGCTTTTTGAGTTTTAGGCCCAAATGTTGGCTTAAAATGTTTTTTCCAGGGGTTAAATTTCAGTGTTCTCTATATGTTTTTTAGGGTTTTTTTCAAAGGGATTTTTTTGCTGATTTTTCCTAATTCAGTTTTTGGATTTTTTTTTAAAATCTGCATGTTGGGTTTTTCCCGGAATTTGGGGGTTTTGGGTTTTTAAAGTGTTTAAAAAGCTTCCCTTGCTGTTTTGTCCCATCTTTTCGCTTAAGTCCATTTGGTGCACAAGCTCCTTTTTTTTTTTTCTAATGTATCGTAGGAAAGTTTTATCAGCTTTTTTAAATTTTTTTTGGATTTTTTTTGGCGAAAAGCTTTTGAGTACTTTTTAGTTTCCATTTTGTGGGAAGTTGCGGGTTTTGTCTGCTTTCACAAATTTTTTGTTTGCCCATTTTGGATTTGTTTGTTTTCTTTTTTCAACAAATGTTTGGAATTCATTGTTTGATTTTTTGAAATTTCTAAAATTGGGGCATCTTTCCTTTTCATTTTACCCTGAATTTCTTCTTTGTTTTCCCAAAGGGCGGGTGGAGCTCGCCTTGTTTTGAATTTCATATGTGTTTTTATTTTTCTCTTTTGGGCATTTTTTTAAAAAAAAGAAAAATGTTTTCCCATCTCATGTTTTTAAAAACCCCTTTTTCGGGCTTTTCTATCATTTTTTCATATACCCTTTGGGGTTTGGCAAAAGGTTATTTTTTTTAGTAGATTTTTTTAAAAAATTGTTTTTGGGCTTTTTTAAAATCTGTTGGTTTAAAGTCTCAACGTGGGGACCCCTTAAGAAAAGGTGGGTAAATCCAGCAAAAGTTTTTAAAAAAAAAAAAAAGGGCCTAAACCGGACTGGGACAACTTTTTTTAAAAGATAAGGTCTAAAAACTACGGGGCCCCGCTTTTTTCATGCAATGAAAATTCATCAGGTTTTGGGGTTTGGGTCGGCTGCGGTTTTATAATGTTTGGTGTTGTCTGTCATCACTGCGTTTTGGGTTTTTCGTGCGTTTCTGGTTCTTTTTTCACTGATAGGAATTTCCCTTTTAAACAAAAACCCAAACGCCGAAAAACACGACAGCACGTAAATTTACAGACCCCCACAAGCAGTTAAAAAAACCCCGGCGCCCCAGACCACCACACCCTTGTTTAAATTGAATTGATAAAACAGCGCTTAGATATTTTTTAGACCTTATTTTTTAAAAAAATGTTGCTCCCAGCCCGGGTTTGACTTTTTTTTTAAACCTCTGGGGGTATTTATACCATTGTCTTAATTGTCCTAAACGTTGAGAAATTTAAACCCAAACAGTTTTTAAAAATGGCCCAAAATCAATTTTAAACAATCTCCCTAAAAAAATCCCTTTGGGAAAAACCCTAAATGCTAAAAGAAAAAAAAAGATAAAACAGACAGAAAGGTTTTAAAAACAAAAGGGGAAAAAGCATTTTTTTTTTTAAAAACCCTAATCCCAAAAGAGAGAAGATAAAAACACATTGACTTAAAAACATGGCGAGCTCCACCACCCATCAAAGGGACTTAAAGACATTCGAGGATAAAAGGGAAAAGGATGATAGCCAATATAAAAATTCAAAAAATCAAAAAAATAAATTTCCCAAAAACACGTTGAAAAAGGGAAAACAAACAAACCCAAAAATGAAAAAAAAAAATTTTGTGAAAGCAGACAAAACCAGAAAATTCCCTAAAAATGGAAACAAAAGGGATACTCACAGCTTCTCGAAAAAAACATAAAAAAAATTTCAAAAAAAACTGATAAAACTTCAAAAAGTACATTAGAAAAAAAAAAAAAGGGGCTTTGGGACCAAAAGGACTTAAACGATAGAGTGGAGACAACCGCAGCAAAAAAGCTTTCATTAAAACTTAAGAAACCCCCAACCCCCAAAATTCCCCGAATAAACCCCAAAAAGCAGAATTTATAAACCCCTCCAAAACTGAATTAGGAAAAAAATCAGCAAAAAAAACTTTGAAAAAGCCCTAAAAACATAAAAGAAACACTGAACTCAACCCCCTGGGAAAAAAACATTTGAAAACCCTACAAGGTTCAAGAAAAATCAACAACAAGATAAACAGTTTTTTAAAAACATTTGATTTTATTTGACTTCTCCATCTATAGATGAAGATTTTTAAAAAACCAAAACAAAAAATTTGCCCCGCCCAAAAACACTGAAAAATCAGGGGGCA
This sequence comes from Conus ventricosus, assembly GCA_018398815.1. Classification (NCBI taxonomy): domain Eukaryota; kingdom Metazoa; phylum Mollusca; class Gastropoda; order Neogastropoda; family Conidae; genus Conus; species Conus ventricosus. The sequence goes on from CM031627.1 coordinate 46,617,881, forward strand.
GAAATGGAAAATTTATTTTCCCAAAAAAAGGGAAAACCCCACTACACAGCAAAAAGAAAAACTGGACCCAAAAAGCGCAACAAAAAAATTCAACCCTTTTTATGTCCCCAATGGGATCGTAAAAGGGTGCCAAACTTGCGAACTTTTTCGGATATTTATGATTAAACATTTCCCCCCAAAAAAAACCCGGAAAAAACAAATCATTTAAAAATAAAAACCCCCTTTTTTTAAAAAAATTTTAAAAAAAAAAAAAATAAAAAAAAAACTTTTTAAAATTCCAAAAAAAAAAAAAATTCCTTTAAAATCCTAAGAAATGAAAATTAAAAAAGAAAAAGAACTTTTAAAAAATAAAAAAAATTTAAAAAACCTTCAAAAAAAGGCACCCCCGTATAAAAAAAAACCATACAAAAAACCAAATGAACACCGGGCTAGTAAAAACCCCAAAATAAAACCCTCCCCCTCCATTTCTAAAAAAAATAACCCCGAGGCTAAATAAAAGAATTTTCCAATGTCATGCAACGAAAAAAGCATTTAATTAAAAAGCCCGCAGCTGAATACCAAAAAGCGTTACACAAAATTGGGGGACAAATACAAACAAAAATAAAACAGGGTAATTTTTTTGAGCAAACAAGAAGAAAAAGGAAAAGAAAGATAAATGGGACAAAACCCCCCCTAGACGGACGGTGAAAACAAATATAGGGGAAAAAATTCTTTAGAATCCAAATCTCAAACCCCAAAAAAGCAAAATTATCCAAAAATTCAACAAAAACAGCATCAAAATTTTATCCCCAGTTGCCCAAAAATTAAAAACATCATTGTTCAACCAAAAAAAAATGAAAAAAAAGCACGAGGGAAAAAAGAGGGGGATGAAAGGGAAAACCCGCAATGTATCAAGAAAGAACAGTGCCCTCTGGCAAAAAAATGCCTCTACAACAGCAATTTTGTAAACCCAAACCCCCTGTAAAATCAAGAAAAAGCAGAAAAACAATTAGTTAAACCTGAAAAAACCAAAATTTAAAAAAAAATATGCAAACCAAAACAGTCATTTTTAAAAAAAAAGATACAAAAAAACCAAAAAGAATTGATTTTTAAATTTCATCTGGAAGCTCCCAAAGAAAAAAGATAGATACAATAAATCCGGAAAAACATAGAAAAGCAAACCCACAACAACATTTCAAAAAGATTTAACCTATGCTCAACAAAAAGTACTTTAAAAATATGCAAAAACCCCAACTGGCAACTTTAAAAACTAGGATAAAAGGTTAACCAAATGCAGGCCCAAGTGGAAACCCCATCATGAACAAAAGAAAAAAAACGACGAAAAACACAGACAGCAAGTGTGACAACAACACAAGCATTATTTAAAACCCCCCGGCAGCACAGACCCCCACATCCCGATGAATTTCCCCCGCATGAAACAGCCCCTTGGGAATAAGGGTTTTTGGGGCCTTATCTTTTAAAAAAAATATTAAATATATATATATTATAAACTAATAAAGTACCAAGCCCCCATTCCCGCAACTTTCAGAGCAATTTTTGGGGTTGCAATGACTGCCCAAAAATATTCAAATATAAAAAAAAGCTTTCTCTTATGCCTTAAATTGAAAAAAGGGGGGGGAAGGGTAAGCATTCATATCTTCAGTTTGGGAGTTTATTCTGCCTAACTAACAGTTGTGCTTGGTGGGGGTGAATGGGGAAAAAAAAAATTTAAAAAATTTGAAAAAGAGCCTTCAGGGAAACTTTTTAGTCCCCCAAGGGAGAAAACTCCAAGGGGAGGAAACCACTAAAAATATAACTCCTGGTTAAACCGTTTTTTCGAAACCTTAATTTTTTCCCCCAGTGACCGCGGAAATGGGAATTTTTACACACTACTGGTAGACCCCAAGGGCAGATGGCCCCAGTGTCCAAAAATTAGGGGACCTATGTGACAAATTTACACAAACCCATACAAGCATGGGAAATCACTCAAGCATAGGGATTTCCCACCACCCGGCATTTAGTTGCAAGAGATTTCAACAGGTTTAAAATTTTTTGTTTTAAAAGGGGACAGAAAAAAAGAAAATGCATCAAAATTTCCCTTGAGATAGAATGAGGGAAAAACCCTGCACCTTTAGAAAAAACCCTTAAAATTTTTTAAATCCCTTTTAAAAGTTGGAAAAAAAAAAAAAAACAAACAAAACAACACACACAACACACAAAACCCCACACGCACGCACGCCGCACCACGCACCACCACGCACGCACGCACGCACACGCCACACACACACACACCCCACCACACACACACACACCCCACCAAAACACCCAAAACCCCACACACAAACCCCCTAACTAAGAAAAGGGCTAGAAATTTTAGAAAGCTGCCGATGGGAAAAAAAACGCCAAAAAGAAAAATGGGGGCTATATTTTAACTTTGGGGTGCATCTTTTTCTGTAAACATTTCCAGTTTTCACATGAATTGCTGAATTTTTGTGTGAATAAAGGCATTCTGCAAAAAGTTTTGTGGAAAAAAAATCAAAGGGTAATTGATGGGAAAAAGGACGTCAACGGAAAAAAAAATATTTGACGTCAAAGGAAAAATTTTGTTTTCCCATTACGAAAATTAAGAAATAAAGACAGGACAAGGGGGGCAAAAAGTAACCCGGGCCCTTTGGGTTTTTGGGGCCCGCCTAATTTCATTTGTTTTTTTCGGGGTTTTTTTTTGTAGTGATACTTGTGGACAGGCGACCCTTTTAAGTCAGGAGTGCGTCGAAGTTCCCTGTGAAAGTGCGATGCTTCTGAAAGGGTAAACCGCGAAATATGTGCCAGGAAAAATTTTTTTGGTTTTTAAAAATTTTGTGGGAAAGCTGTGTCGCTGAGAGTAACTGTTTTTAAAAACCCCGAAGGAAAATTTTTAAGTCTCTAATTGTACCCGCATGTGTGTCGGAGGTGAAATTTTTTTGATGGGAAAATTGTTTTTATCAATACCCGGGGATGCTAATTTTTTTTTTTAGATCAACAATTCGTTCCCAAGTTTGTTGTGGGCCTTTGGGCCCTTTTCTGACCCTGGTTTTGCCAGTGGGTTCAATATGGGTTTTTTGTGCCTTGTGAATCTGCGGGGGTTCTTTGGTTCGACGTGATTTATTGTGCTTGCCCCTTTTGGAGATCCTACTTTTTTCTTTTTCTTCTTTATCGTCTGTGTTTGTGAGCGTCTTGCTTGTCGTGTGGGGACCCTGGTTATTTTTTTGGGTTCCCTTGTTGCCCGTACCGTAAATTTTTTAAGTCGTCCCGGCCCTGGTGGGTCTAATTGACGTACGGGCCCACCCTAGTTTTTAAATTTTTCTTCTGGTAGGTTTAACGGTTTTTTTATGGGCCTTTTAGGAAAAACAGAAAAGTGTTTAAATTTTTGATTGAAATTGTATTTGTGAGCGGCTGTGCTTGCCCAGTGAGATCCTGCTTTTCTTCTAAGTCTTCTTTTAATGCTATAGAAAATTTGGGTTTTAGCACTGTAGAGCCCAGTGTGGGGGGACTGTAAATTTGGGGGGAAAACTGTTGGACCGGGGCCAGCGACCCTCGGGAGATATGTTAATTAAAAAGAAATTGGGGACGCGGCCTGTGCCCCGAAAACCCTGACCCCCACCCCTTCCCACTCTTTTCTAACACTAACCCCCTAAAAGCAGATTTTCCCTGTTCAAAATTTAATTTACACTTCTTTTCACACAAATTTCACAACAACAAATTTACACAAAAAAATATAACAAAAAAACATTTTAATAGGAAGGGTGGGGTGGGATGATTGACGAGCATCAGAATGAATTAATTATAATTATAGGATGGTTGTTTAAGACAAAAAAAAAGCAAAAGAAAAGACTCCAAACGTTCCCAGCACACGCGACCGAGAAAGGTTAATTGCTGGACGTAGATGTGGTTTTTCACACAGGGAATGTAACCCCCTGGAAGCCCGATAAGAAAACCCCTTTAAAAAGGGGGAATTAAAAATGACTGGGGTAAAACACTGCAAGTTCTAGTTGTTGGCCTGCCCGGGGCGGGGTCTGCGTAATGAGAAGCCGGGGAAAAACCAAGGGCAGTGACTTCTTTTTTGTTTTTTATCTCCCAAAGGGTTTCCAAAAAGGGGGCACTAGAGGAAACAGACCCTACATAGTTTATGTAGACCTTACTTTAACAAAATTATATATATATATATAAAATTATAAACTATAAAGTACCAAGCACCATTCCAGCAACTTACAGAGCAATTTGGTGTTGCAATGACTGCAAGAATATTCAATTATAAATAAAGCTTGCTCTTATGCCTTAGATTGAAGAAATGGGGGGAGATAAGCATTCATATCTGCAGTGGTAGATGATTCTGCCTAACTAACAGTATGTGCTTGAGTGGGTGAATGGGGAAAAATAAAATAAATGCTTCTGAAAAAGAGCCTTCAGCAAGCTTATAGTCTCCAAGGGGGAGACAATCTCCAATGGGGAGGAAACTCACTAACATATAACTCCTGGTCAGATACCGATATTTCGAAACCTGAATGTTTCTCCTCAGTGACCGCGGAAAGTGGTAATTTGACACACTAGCTGGCTAGACCTGCAGGACAGATGGCCACAGCCTGTCCAACTTAGGGGGACCTATGTGACATGTGACACTACCTATACAAGCATGGCAAGTCACTCAAGCATATGCATTATCCCACCACGACTGGCATCAGTTGCTAGAGATACAACAGGTGAAAATTGTGTGTATTTAGCTGAGACAGAATAAAGAAAATGCATGCAACTTTCATTGAGATAGAATGATGAAAACCATGCACCTTTAGTAAAGACGTTACTTTTTCAAATCCATTTAACAGTTGGAAAAAAAAAAAGAAACAAACAAAACAACACACACACACACACACACACACACGCACGCACGCACGCACGCACGCACGCACGCACGCACGCACGCACGCACACGCACACACACACACACACACACACACACACACACACACACACACACACACACACACACACACAAACCGCTAACTAAGAATGACTAGAATTTGAGAAAGCTGCATCGATGCAAAAATAACGCCAAATAGAAAAGTGACTATATTTCAACTGGCGTGCATCTTTTCTGTATCATTTCCAGTTTTCACATGAATTGCTGATTTTAGTGTGAATAAAGGCATTCTGCAAAATGTATGTGGAAAAAAATCAAAAGGGTATTGATGGAAACTGTGACGTCAACGGAAAAAAAAGTATTATGACGTCAAGGTAAGATTAGGTAACCACATGACGAAAATAATGATATACGACAGGACAAGGGAGCAAGAAGTAACGGCCGTGGCTTTGGTGTCCAGCCTACTTTCATTTGTTTTATTCGTCGTTTTTTTCTGTAGTGATACTATGTGGACAGGCTGACTTTCAAGTCAGTAGTGCGTCGAAGTTCACTGTGTATGTGCGATGCTTCTGATGACGGTACCAGCGAAATATGTGCCAGGAAATTTATTTGATTTAACAATTTTGTGAATGCTGTGTCGCTGAGAGTAACTGTTAAAACTCCTGAAGGAATATTTATGTGCTCTAATTGTACCACCGCATGTGTGTCGGCAGGCTGAGTTTATTGATGTGAACATTGTTATATCAATACACGGAGATGCTAATTTTTGTTTTAGATCAACAATACGTCGAAGTTTGTTGTGTTCCATGGGACTTTGCTGACATTGTGTTCGCCAGTGATTCAATATGGTTTACTGTGCCTTGTGAATCTGCGGTTCTTCTTCTGATAGTTCGACGTGATTTATTGTGCTTGCCGTGTGGAGATCCTACTTCTTCTTCTTCTTCTTCATCGTCTGTGTTTGTGAGCGTCTCTGCTTGTCGTGTGGGGACCCTGGTTATTCTTCTTGGTTCACCGTTGTTGCTGTACCGGTAAATATTTAAGTCGTCAGTGCTCGTGAGTGGCTCTACTTGACGTACGGCGACCCTAGTTCTATTCTTCTTCTGTAGTTCAACGTGTTTTTTTAGTGCCTTGAGAATACAGAAGAGTGTACATTTTAGATTGAAATATCGTATTTGTGAGCGGCTGTGCTTGCCGAGTGGAGATCCTGCTTCTTCTTCTATGTCTTCTTTTAATGCTATAGACTGTGGCTTGAGCACTGTAGAGCCGAGTGTGTTGACTGTATTTGTGGGACACTGTGTGGACGGCGCCAGCGACATCTGTGAGATATGTTAAGTAATAAGATTGTGACGCAGGCCTAGTGCCCACGAGACCATGACCCACACCCCTTCCCACTCTTATTCTAACACTAACCCACTAACGCAGAGTTCCATGTTCAACATTTAATGACACTTCTTTGCACACAAATTACACAACAACAGAATCACACAAAACAACATATATCAAAACACATATAATGAGGAGGATGGGGATGAGGATGATTGACGAGCATCAGAATGAATTAATTATAATTATAGGACTGGTTGTGACAGACAAAACCCAAGCAAAAGAAAAGACATCCAAACGTCCGAGCACACGCGACCGAGAAAGGTTTAATTGCTGGCACTGTAGATGATGGTTGCACACAGGCAATGTACCCATGGAAGCACAGATAAGAACCCTTGAACTTGGGGAATTAAAGTGACTGGATAATCATCTGCAAGTTGCTAGTTGTTGGCATGCAGACGGGGTCTGCGTAATGAGAAGCGGAGAATACCAGAGACAGCTGACTTCTTTTTGTGTTTTTCATCTCCAAAGTTCCAAAAGGGGACACTAGAGGAAAATGAAGGTGGAATGTCACAGTGCTGTTCACAAGATCGGCATGAACTGTCGGTCTTTTCCTCTGAAGCAAAGGTGAGTGCCTCGTCAGTGGGTGAAGGAAGTGATGATGAAGGTGGTAATGAAGATGAAGGTCCAAGGGCATAACCACCAAGGTGACAACTTGACTTGAAGGAAGGCTGGTGATGCTGAAGGGGAAATGGAGGACTGGGGATGGATGGTTCACACACAAGATGAACAGAGGGAAAGGCCTGGAGACAGATCGAAATTGCCATAAGGGAGGGACATTTGAATATTTTAGATAACTAAAAAAACTGAAGAACTGTCTTTCGCCCGCTCTGTTTTTCCATGTAAAAGTTATGACATGGGGTTAACCTCTTCCTTCCCTCTTATAGAAGTGAAATATCAAGGACAGTTTTAGAGAGTGTGTAGAAAGTTAACGCTTACTTGACAATAATGAAATGACTACCATAATGTCCCCTTCTGCAATATAAGGCTTCTACAGTGTTCTCCTTTGTATTGAATCAAGAGTGATTCCAAAAGAATTTCTTCTATATACACGAGCCCAAAAGAAAGGAGACTTGTAGAAGCCACATTAAACACACATTTTCACCCCAACAATAGTATCATGGTATGCTGTACAAAAATTTTCTGTTTACCGTAAAAGAATATAACGATAAAATAATTCGAGTCAGAGGTCTACAAAACGATATCTTCACATTTCTGTGATGAAGCTTTTCACGCATGAAACCAACCCCAGTTATTCAACACAGAGGGTCACACACCAACAATGAAAAGAATAAGAGATGCGGCTGACTAGCGTTTCATTTCTCCCCCCCCCCCCCCCCCCCCCCCCTCTGAATCCAATTGTAACTTATAGTGAAGTTTTTAGAAAAGGAAAGCAAGAATATAACTAAATATCTATAAAACAATAGCAAACAAATAAATAGGTACACGCTCACAACAGATTGATAACTCACCACAACCTGTGAGTGAGCTCGGGGGACTATACAGGCTCTGGAGATCCAGACACCTCAGCATCACTACGATGGCTCAGAGGACCCAAACCTTACCAGTATGGTCACACCCAAAGACCCCCCTCCAAGGCTCTTGAAAAAAGAAAAAGAATGTTCTTAGTCAAGGCTAACGGGACTCGAACATTGCTTGCTCTCAAGGTGAGCAAAGTGATCAGCATGATCTGCACGGGATGTCTGTACACTGAAGCCAACTCCTAGCTGACACAGAATGACGCGCGTAAAGGTGTGCACGCGGGGAACGTGCGCGCACGCGCACACGCACACACACACACACACACACACACACACACACACACACACACACACACACACACACACACACACACACACACACACGTGCACATGGAGCATAGGCAGATACCCTAAACCACTTGACAGTTCGTGACAAACCCCCCAAACCAACTTTAAACATAATTTAAATCACACACAATGTCCATGAACTGTCAACCGCACTCACCCTGGGCATCTGCGCAAAAAAATCAGCACTTACATTTTCTTTTCCTGGTATCGCTTGAACACTGAACGACAAGGACTGCAGCTGAAGTGCCCACCTCATCAGGTGGCCATTGGATGCTTTCATTCTCTTCAAATACTGTAAGGGCTTGTGGTCAGTCTGAATAATATAATGCCGTCCGTACAGGTAAGGTTCTAATTTCTGGACCACCCACACAATGGCACAACATCCCTTTTTAACCATTCAGTTCTTTTCTGCACAAAGTAGTTTCTTCCTGGCGCATGTCACGGGTAGGAGACCAGCTCCCTGGTCATGTAAAAGGATTGTGCCCAACCCAACATCTGAGGCATCTGTCCTCTGTACAAACGACAACTCCCAGTTTGGCATCATGCAGGCGGGTTTGCTACACAGTGTTTTTTTTTCATCTTGTCAATAGCCTTTGACACTTGGGAGTCCATTACACTCTGTTTGGCAACCTGGAATTTGTTGCATCTGTCAGGGGAAGGGCGATCTATGCGGCGGTAGAAACCTGCCAGCCCTAAAAGGACCGAACTCGTTTCTTGGTCTCAGGGGGCTGAGCCTTGCCAATCTTGGACATCTTCTCGACCTCTGCTTTCAGTTTGCCCTTTCCTACCACAATCCCAAGATACGTAACTTCATCAAACCCAAGGAAGCATTTGGTAAGACGAGCAGTCATCCGAACCTCGCGAAGTCAGTGAAACAGTGCATAGAAACACTCAAGGTGTTCGCGTCTATGTTTGAGTAGCCAACAGTAAGTCGTCCATGAAGTTATCGTTGAAGAGGCTTTAGCATCTCCCTCATTGCCCTGCTAAACACTGTACCAGCTGTCTTCAGTCCAAAATGCATAACAGTTCACTGGTAGTGGCTCTGTGGTGTTGAGAAAGCGGTTTTTGGTTTATCTTTTTCCACCATGGGGATTTGCCAATAACCTTTTGTCAAGTCTATCTTACTGAAGCATCTGGCCTGCACAAGCTTTGAGAACAGGTACTCAATGTCTGGTATAGGTTTACCATCAAAAATCACAATTTGATTAAGCCTTCTGAAATCGACGCAAAAGCGTATCTTGCCGTCTCTTTTCTTTACCAGTACAATTGGAGAACAGTATGGGGAAGTGAAATTCTCAATTACTCCCATCTTAAGCATTTTTTTTTACCTCCTCCTGGATCGTCTCACGCTGGGAGAAGCACAGTGGGAATTGTCATGTGCGTACTGGTTCCTCAGGTTCCAGCTTGGTACTGCAGGGCGTGAGAGTAGTCCTCTGTGACAAGTCAGTGAACACGTCGCCAAAGGCTTCAGAAAAGTGCAGGAGGTCGGCGTGCCTTTCTGGATGATCTGGGTCCAGCTGAACATCAGCAGGTCCTTCTTGAGCTTGTAACGGAATCACAGGAATGTCTTCTCGCGTTGTCTGCACCTCTTCACACTCGCTGTCATCTATTACCGGCACTGCCACTGTAAGTTTGGGGCTTTCAACGTATCCTTTAATAATGTTGGCATGGAACACCTTCTCCTTGCCTTTGATACGTATACAATAATCAGTTTTGCCAACTCTCTCCAGGACAGAAACAGGGCCTTGCCATGCTGTTTGCAATTTATTGCTCTCCCTGGAGAGCAACAACAAAACCTTGTCTTCCACTTTAAAATAGCGAGGTTTGGCTCGCCTATCGAAATGCTTTTTCTGACGAAGTGCCTTTTTTTAAGTTGCTGGCTAGCCAAACGACATGTCTCCTCAATTCTATTCCTGAGATCCAGAACATATATGCGTGAAGCCCAGACTTCATCATTGACTTGCTCCTTGGTCCACAGCTGTCTGAGAACTGTCATGGGTCCTCGGACCGTACGCCCATACAGGAGTTCGAATGGTGAAAAACCTGTTCCTTCCTGTGGAACCTCCCGACAGACAAAGAGAACTGCTGGGATAAATCGATCCCACGTTTTTGGTTTCTCTTGACACATCTTCTTTAGTATTGCTTTCAAAGTACCATTAAAACGTTCGACTAGCCCTTGCTTTGGGCATGATATGGGGATGTAGTGACGCCTCTATCTGAGAGAAGTCTGAATATCTTTTGCATGACAGCTCCAGTAAACTGAGTTCACACGGTCAGTCAGCACTTCCTTTGGAATTCCCAGTCTTGACCATTATTTCCCACAAGACTTCGGCAACCCTCTCTGACTCCACAGACTTTAGAGGAGGTGCCTCAGGGTACCGAGTTGCGTGATCCACCATAACTAAAATGTACTTGTTGCCGCGGTCAGAGGCTGGTAGTATTGGTCCCACAAGGTCTGCACCCACCTTGTCAAAGGGTTGGCCTACCACTGGCATCCTTCCTAGTGGTACTTTGCTGACTCGTCCCTTGGGGGTAACTCTTTGGCACACATCGCAAGAGCGACAGTAACGCTGGATGTCGCCACACATTCCTGGCCAGTAAAACTCGGCCCAAATTCTCTGCCTGGTCCTCTTGGTGCCGAGATGCCCTCCCATCGGCGTATCGTGGGCCAGTCCCGTAACCTCCCTTCGAAGAAGAAATGGGACGCATATTTGTTTGAACACCTGATCCCCATTCTTAAATTCTCAGTGCAAGATCCCTTGTGCCTTTCAATACGACACTTCACCCCCCCTTGATTTTAGCAGTCTCTCCAGAACAGGCCAATGCTCCAGCATTTTCAAGGAATGAGTCACCTTCTTGTAATTCTTTGAGCTTATCAGGAGTGAGGTCCAGTCCACATACTTTTGACACTGGTATGGGCGTTTCTTGATCCCCACGTTTGGCCTTTGTTCTTGCCTGTACAGCGAGGAGATCGTGGCGCACATACACTGGTACCTGCGCACACTGTCCAGATGCAAACTTCACCTCGTTTCCAATGATGAGGTCTTGAATTGCTTTGTCCATCACTACTGCCTCAATACACCCTTGGTCAAAGGGAGATTCCAGGTCAAAGAAAGCTGTCGGTGTTACAACGCTAAAATGCGCTGACTTCCTTAGTACAAGGTAAGTGCAGTACTTTAGCTTGTAAGAGTTCGTTGTAGATCCTGTGGTAGGTGTTCGGCTTGCAGACGACAAAATACACCGGGCAGTATTAAAACGAAGAGGATCCTTTTATTTACAAACGTTGAAGAATATAGGAACAAAACAAACCACTGACCTCCAGGTTCAATAAGTCGCACAGGAACTTAATCGTTCATGCAACAGTAAATATTCTACTAATGGCAGCTTCTCGTCGACTAGACTCAAACTCAATGAAGACTCGAACACTTCTAGACTAGAACTCTTCAACAAATCTCTCCCCTCTCTCTCTCTCTCTCTCTCTCTCTCTCTCTCTCTCTCTCTCTCTCTCTCTCTCTCTCTCTCTCTCTCTCTCTCTCTCTCTCACTCTCTCTCAGTCGCACAGCTCTCATTCATTTATATGTTATCTAAAGAATATTCTCCAACATACTCGATTATTCTTTTCTAGAGTATTCTGCATATCAGTAAGCGTAACAAATGAAATCGTGACGAGCGTATGGGAATGTAATTCGGTCAGCTTCTACAACATTCTCGAACCTTCGGCAATGCTCTAGCAACTTACGGAAACCTGGTAAACATTCCAACATAATCTTGAATATTCCAATCGCATTATCAATCGATCCAAAAACAATACCGAACAATTAGGCATACACTCACTTTCCAAACGTTTTAAACAAATCAACACACTGACTGAAAATACAGAGATCCAAAAGCGATCAATAAAAGGAGGCTTGCAACGCGTCATTATTGCTATGACGTCTTCCACAAAAGTTTCTCCTCTCTTGTCTCCGTTTTAAATTATAACAGTCGGAAATGGTCCTCCAGTTGATGAGTTGGCAAAGGTCAGGTCTACAAGTCGACTTGTGAGATCCTCCTCTGACACAGTCTGGGAAGATACAGCACTAATTTCAGCTCCAGTATCTCGTAGTGCAACAGTCTGCTGCTGCCCATTAATCACTACCAATACTTGTGGGACAAATGGTTTGAAACTGCACAATTCGCATAAAGCTGCAAGTTCTGTGGTAGTTTATTCTGGATGCGTCCATTGTCTGCAGAGTGCCTTCAACTCATTGCAGTCTCGCTGCATGTCATGGTTTTCCACAACGGTAACAATTTCCATGTCCCTTTCTTTGTGGAAACGTTTGAGGATCTGTTACTTTCTCTTGGCCTTTGGATGTGCGAAGCTTTTCCTGCTTGACTCCCATGTTTGCCGCCCGACCAAAACGCTTAGCCTCAATGTGAGTTTCAGCGAGCTTGGCAGCAATTTTCACAACACCAGGCTGCTGCTTCATTACATGAGCTGCGAGATCAGGAGTCAGTATGTTGAAAAATTGGTCTTGTAGAAACATGTCTACAACATTGTCTGCTTTGGACAAACTCTTACCAGACAAAGAGAACCACCACTGGAGGATACATTCGAGGCGTTCAATAAAGTTAGTGACAGTTTCTCCAGCCTCTTTCCTAACCTGTCGAAACCGTCGTCGGTAGAAGGAGGCTGTTTTCTGAAATCGTATCAGCAGATCGTTCTTCAACCTCTCAAAATTGTTGGAGTCACTGGCAGGCAATCTCAGAAAAAAACTCCCTGGCTGCCCCAGTCAGCCATGGAGTCAACCTCGCTACCCATGTGTTCTCTACAGAAATGAGTGCTGCTGTTTGTACGTACATGTATGGTAAATCTGATAAGCATTACACCTACAAACGTGCGTCAAAGGAGTGCAAGGGATGCATTAGGAGCGATTATAGACAACCTCTTTGCTTACTTTGGGGCGGTTTGTATTACTATTACACTTATGTCCCCGAGGGGATCTCATGGTATTATGCATATTTTGTCTTACAGGCTGTGTGTTGCATTTCTTGTCATTGTGACTTCGCCATATATATTTTTGCACTGGTTTACAATGGTGGCATTTGTGGATAAAGTTATTCACTTCAGTCTATACAGACAACAGTCAACATTCCCAAAAATGACGACTGGCACAAGAAAAATTTAAAATCTCTTGCATGCATTCATATGAAAATGACCAAAATCATCATTTGATAATATATGGGTTGTAACTGTCACATTCATGTTGTTGAAGAAATTTGATGCAAATGTATGGCAATGGGGAATTTTTATCTGTGGTGACTCTGTGTGACCAACAATAAAGGCTCACATATCACGAAGTTAAGTTACTGTGGGCTTTAGGAAATGGAATGTATACTTTAACGAGAACTCACCTACGTAAAGCGAAGTTTGAGTGTATTTCCATGGCTGTAGTCCACAGTAATAAAGAGACATGTGCCCTCCTGAAATAAAAATGGAAACTCTCCCAAGGGCCTATGTAAATCTTTAGAATACATCACATCTAACGCTAATCGGTTGCATAAGATAAATGAATAGATCAAAACATGATGTGAACACACACACACACACACACACACACACACACACACACACACACACACACACACACACACGCACGCACGCACGCACGCACGCACGCACGCACGCACGCACGCACGCACGCACATGCACACGCGCGTGCGCGCACACACACACACACACACACACACACACACACACACACACACACACACACACACACACACACACACACACACTTTGATCTGCGTTAAAGTATGATTTCTACTTCCGGCATGCGCACTCTCACATATCCCTCCATTACTGTGGACTATAGTCATGGAATGACTCAAATTTCACCTTTCCTAAAGGTAAGTTCTCATTTAAGTATAAATCAAGATGGCATTTTACAAGAGAATGTAACTACCCAAACTTTGCCTGTATACATTAAAAGGAATATCCTCTTTATCTTAAATCCATGAAATGATTATTTATTTAAAAGTAAATATAAAGCCAGCTAACAGTGTCAGTATTTTGGGAAAGTTGCACCAATGCAAAATGAAAGTTAAATGAAGTGGTAGTCATGTTTCATGTGTGTACATAATTTCCTGTACCATTTCCAGTTTTCACATAATTTGCTGTTTTAGTCTGAATATTTATAAAACACCCACAAAATATCCATGGAAAGATCATAAACTGAATTTGTTTCAGATAAAGTACTTGTTCTTCATTGGCCTTACACACACACACACACACACACACACACACACACACACACACACACACACACACACACACACACACACACACACACACACATTCAAGCGTACTTGACCAACTTGCTGACGAAAACAATCGAAAACCACTGGTGTGGCCTGAGGGAGGTCTGGCAGACGACATGTTAACAAATGCTTGGAAAGAAGCGAAGAAAACACAAAGAATGGCTGACAGCTGGAACATGGACCCTCATCACAGAGCGGAAGCACCTGAAAGACCAGATCAACCAGACCCAAGACCAAGACCACAAGCAAGAGTTGCAGGCACGCTACTGGGACGTCAACCGCCAAGTTAAGAAACGTGCTAGACAAGACAAGAAACAGTTCATCCATGAGCTCACAGAAGAGCAGAAACATGAAAAGACTGTATGAGATTACCCGAACACTTTCTGGAAAGACCAGCAACCCCAGTCACCCGGTCAAAGACAAGGAGGGACACACCATCGCAGGAGAAGCTGAGCAGAGAGCAAGATGGGCAGAGCACTTTAAAGAGACACTGAACAGATCTGCACCACCTGTCCCCCCAGACATTCCACCACCAAACAGCTTCTGGACATCAACACAGGCCCACCAACCAAGATGGAAGTTACCAAAGCCATCCAGTCACTAAAGTCAGGTAAGCAGACATCCAGACGTCAACAGAGATGCTGCATCCACTCCTAAGCAAGATCTGGGAGCAGGAACGAGTGCCAGAAGACTGGAAAAGGGGTCACCTGGTGAAGCTGCCGAAGAAAGGGGACTTGTCATCCTGTAAAAACTGAAGAGGGATTATGGTGCTGTCCATCCGGGGAAGGTGCTGGCCAAAATCATGCTAGAGAGACTAAAGACCGCCCTAGACAAGACCCTCCACCAAGAACAAGCTGGATTTCGCAAAGACAGATGATGCACAGACCAAATTGCCACCATGAGAATTATCATCGAGCAGTCTCTGGAGTGGCATACCCCCTTGTAAGCAGTATTTGTGGATTTCCGGAAGGTGTTTGACAGCATCGACAGAGAAAGCATTTGGAAACTCATGCACCACGATGGCTTCCCACCCAAGTTTGTTGCCATCATCCAGCAACTCTATGAGGATGCCACATGTAAGGTCGTCCACGACCGGAAGCTAACGAAGCCCTTCACTGTACAAACCGGCGTTCATCAGGGGTGTCTACTATCGCCAACAATTTTCCTGATGGTCGTTGACTGGATAATGCGACAGTCTACAGACGGCAAGAGGACAGGAATCCAGTGGACTTTTACCAAGTAGCTGGAAGACCTGGACTTCGCCGACGACATTAGCCTTCTCTCCCACAAACAGCAAGTCGCACAAGAGAAGCTGTCCTGGGTAGCAGAAGAAACAGGAAAGACAGGCCTCCAAATCAACACAAAGAAAAAAGAAGCCATGAGAGTCAACAACCAGCAAACGAGACCCACTACGACTACAACAGGAAGACATAATTGAAGTTGACAAGTTTGTCTACCTCGCCAGTGTGGTCAGCAAAGATGGAGGTACAGATAAGGATATCAAGAGCCGCATCAATAAAGCCAGGCACACCTTTACCACGCTACGGCCTATCTGGAATTCCTCTGCCCTCTCACTCCACAACAAGATCAGAATCTTTAACTCAAATGTGAAGTCTGTCCTGTATGGTTCTGAAACGTGGCGAACAACAAAGACAGACACCCACAAACTCCAAACATTTATCAACAGATGTCTGCGAAACATTGTGAACATCAGATGGCCAGATGTTATTGCCAACACAGAACTGTGGAACAAGACCAAGCAAGTTCCAATAGAATTAGAAATCAGAAAACGGAAGTGGGGGTGGATTGGCCACACCCTCAAAAAGCCTCCATCCAACATCACAAGACAAGCCCTTGAATGGAACCCTCAGGGCAAAAGAAAAGTGGGAAGACCAAGACAGACATGGCGAAGGAGTACCGACGCGAAAGTGAAGGCCGCCGGAATGACGTGGGCCGAGCTGAAGAAGATCTCCCAAAACCGTGTCCGCTGGAAGAGTGTGGTTGCGGACCTATGTTCCCCAGGGAATTCAGAGGACTAAGGCAAGTCTGAATATTTATAAAACACCCACAAAATATCCATGGAAAGATCATAAACTGAATTTGTTTCAGATAAAGTACTTGTTCTTTATTGGCCTTAACACACACACACACACACACACACACACACACACACACACACACACACACACACACACACCACACACACACACACACACACACACACCACACACACACACACACACACACACACACACACACACACACACACACACACTGACTGACTGAAACCAATTTATTGTCAGATTAACTCACGGTTGTACTGACATTTAACAAAACATTAAGAACAGAATATGAACGTTTTTCATTCAAAGCAAAGAAGCATAATTAACACACAAAAATACGTGCGCGCGCACGCACACCACACACACACACACACACACACAACACACACACACACACACACACACACACACACGACACACACACACACACACACACAACACACACACACACCACACACACACACACACACACACACACACGCACGCACAAACACACGCACTTACATAAATACACAAACACACACACATCTCAAAACAAACACACCCATACCCTCACATATACTCAAACTTACACACTCGCACACACAGACATACACACGCCCACACACACGCGCGCACACACACCCGCGCGCCCACACTCACACACACACACACACACACACACACACACACACACACACACACACACACACACACATTCATACTCGAGCACTCGTACACACATGCATTCACTCTCACAAACACACTCTTTCACGCACACGTACACGCGCGCACGCACATACACACCCACGTTCACACACACACACACACACACACACACACACACACACACACACACACACACACACACACACACACACAACACACACACACACACACACACACACACACAGAAAAAAAAAGAATTCTGCCATTATATACAATCTTGTACCCCTTTGCACCCCCCCCCCCTCCCCCCTCCCCCAGCCAGGAGCGACGGGATCAAGAGAGATCGAAGCAGCAGAACGGACGACATGAACAGGTTGGAGCTGGTCTCGGTACCACTTGTGTCGCGAATGAACTGGCCGTACCTAACACCGATTGGATGAACATTACACAACACAGGAGGAACACATCAAGTCGATTCGAGATGATGATGACATGTCGCATATTCAGGATACGCTTCGGTGTTTGCATTCCGATCTGTAGGAGTGTAACAGCAGGGGCCCAGAAATCCACCCGTCGGACATCGACACAAGTCTGGAGCAAGCTATAGACAAATTATCGTGGTTTTTGACACGGGAATGGTTAAGGTTATGCCGCTACTCTTACAGAGCGACAGGTGCAGAGACGATTCCGAGATCCGCACAGAAATCAAGCTTTTCGGAAGGTCGTGCTCCATCAAACGGATGACGTGGGTGTGCTGCTGTGTGAATCAGACGACGTCGTTCTAGAATATTCCTGCGATCGTGTTCGGAAGACGATTGCTTATTCTGTTTTGACAAGCAGGAAGAAAGACACATGTCATCGGAGGAATGTGTTAAATTGGCCTGCCTTCGGAAAAGAAGACGCAGCGGCAACACGAAGCATGCAGAGACCCAAGCATGTGCTCTATGGCGCCTGCACTCTGTCCACGGACTGATCCAGTTTTACCTGGGGTGACACACACACACACACACACACACACACACACACACACACACACACACACACACACACACACACACACACACACACACACACACATTCAAGCGTGTGCATGCGCACCCACATAGATGCATTATGTTGCTACGGTGCTCTTGCTGAGAGTTCATTGAAATACAACAGTGCTCTTGCTGAGAGTTCATTCAACTGAAACAGTGCTCTATACAGGCTGCCCTGTGTGTCGATGATTTTGGTAGGTCATGGAACTACAACAATGCTCTGCATTGGATGCATAATATGTGGGTGTTGGTGAGAGTTTATGCAACTGTAACAGTGCTTTGCAATTATGTTTTTGAGAGTTTTTAGACCCACACCAGTTCTCTTCGTTGGCAGCTTAAAGTGCAGGAGTGCTCTGTACTGGCATCACAATGTCTTAATGTTCCCGTCACCTCACTGAACTAAAACAGAGCTCTGTACTGGCAGCACAATGTCGGAATGTTCCTGTCATCTCAAGGAACTAAAACAGAGCTCTGTACTGGCACCACAATGTCTTAATGTTCCTGTCATGTCACTGAACTAAAACAGAGCTCTGTACTGGCAGCACAATGTCTTAATGTTCCTGTCACCTCACTTAACTAAAAAATAAAATGTGCTCTGCACTGACAGCAAGAGATTCTAATTGTGTTAAAATCTCACTAAACTTGAACCAGTGCTCTGAAGCAACAGCACAATATTGTAATGTTTGTTGACACCCCACTGAACTAAAACAGTGCTCTGTAGTGACAACACAATATTGCAATGTTTGTTGATACCCCACTGAACTAAAACAGTGCTCTGTACTGGCAGCAAAATACAACATTCACGATTCCTCAGGACATCTGATTATTGTGACGACATCACCGTCGTCTGGCTATGTGACACTGAGAGGTAATCTGAGTCGTGATGGTCCTAGGTCCGTGTTGGGATGTCTGTATGTTCCACCCAGACATGTGGTTATGCTTAGTTTCGAAAAAAAGAAACCACATAATGTACAAGTCAGCGTATATCGTTATTTTCTGCAGTTTGATAAATCTGTGAACAAAATAAGGGACATACGATCTGAGGTATGGGATGGATTCGTATGTGGATTCCCTGACTGTGATTTTGCAAATGTATACACAGCAAGAGCACTGGGTATAGAAGTAGTGACACGTACATGCATCATGACACAATGCTTTCAAATGTTCTTCACATTTTTGCCCGTACGGAAAGCCCCTAAAAATTACCCAGTGGTTTCTGGAACTGTTCAGTGGACAATTATCACAGTTTTCAACACCACATGGATTGCAACTTGAAGACAGAGTGTGAGGATGGACGGGATGAAACAGAACACTGTCCCTTCAGCAGCCCTGACTGTCAGGGCATGATAGCCATGTGTGGACGGTGCTACTCACTTCAGCGCAATGTGTCTGGGTTCAATCATGGTAGCTTAGATATTATCAAAGTGAGTAACGAGCATTGTCGTTCTTTGGGGGGGGCACAGTAAGTGTGGCTATGTGTGTGTTGGACTGGCTTTCTATAGTGCTTAACCTGACAGGGCTGCATCGGCAGAGGTTGTCGGACTTTTGGGTTGGTATCGTCTCCAATGATTTATCATCGCCTCCTATGTACAGGCAAGAGGTTTTTCAAGGCAGATTTGTGCTGTATCATACATTTCGCCTCAGCGCTGACAGAGCAGACAAGCACCAAGGTGAAACGAAGTGTTATCGTACTAAACATGCCGCATGTATGGCATATGCATATTCACCCTGTACGCACAGCTCTGGCATGTGGTATTCGTCATGCCCCAAGACGGTTTGTGCATTCACATTAAATAGAACCTTTCAATACCCACCACTTGTCAAACAAGTTTCACTAAACAACACTAAGTATGTGTTGCTTAGGCGACAAGAATCTATGACATTGTGCCTTGGTGGTCATGTGACCTACACATTTCTTCTGTGTGGCCTTCATCTGTTAAAAGTGTGCACACGAGAACAGACAGCTTGTCATTTTCGTGATCACTCGTCACACATCTCGTTACATATAGCAGATAACGACTCCGTGTTAGTCCCTACATTCGGTTGCAGTGATGACGTCACCACACTGTCATACTCTTTAGTGTGCAATTTCATACATGATTGTCAGGATGGCAGTGATGAATCATTCTGTAAACATCCTGTTTGTGTGAAGTTCACCTGCATGAGTGGCCAGTGTCTTTCGTACAGTAGGGTATGTGACCAGACACCACATTGCCAAGATCACTCTGATGAACACAGCTGCAGTTCATATAGACCATGGTTGATGAAATTCCCTTTTTTTCCTTCCCTGCTCTGGTCAGGTTTGATAACATCAGAAAGTTTAATGCAATCCCAATGGGTTTCAATGAGTCTTGCCCAGACAGTCATTACCGTTGTCCTGGCGACTCAAATAACTGTCTGCCTGTCTACACACGATGCAATGGAATCTTTGACTGTTTGGACAGTAAAGATGAAGACAGCTGTGAGGACATGATGTGTTCGGGATTCTTCAAATGCAGAGCTTCCACAACCTGTCTACACACTGACCACCTGTGTGATGGCTGGCCTCACTGTCCAATGCATGATGATGAGATAGTTTGTGATACATTCTGTTCTACGGCCTGTCTGTGTCAAGGCTACTCGTTCCATTGTCTCCAGCCTTTCTCCATGACACGATTTCCGTATATTCGCTTTCTGGATGGAACCAGTTCTGGAATAACACTTTCTGATGTAGGTCAGCTTACCTATCTTGTTCATCTTGTTCTTGCTCAGTGCTACTTGACTTTCATCCCTGTCATTAAACTGTCACACCTGAGATTTCTTGATCTCAGTGTCAACATGCTCAGTCATGTGAACATGTCAGTTTTCTCCAAGTTGGAAAATTTACAAACAGTGTCACTGTCCCATAACCCCATCACCTCCCTTTACACTGATTTATCATCTGTTGTTCAGCAGCGTCATCTTATCCTAGTAGATCTGTCGTTCACTGCACTGACAGTGTTCGATTCTAGAGCCTTTGTGTCGTTTGTTCGTATGCAGAAACTCAATTTAACGTTTACCACTATTCACACAATTGGCCCCAAGGGATTTCAGTTCACACCGCAGTTGAAAGAACTTTATTTGGATGGCAGTCCATTGGAACTTTTTCCTCTCAACATGCTTAGAGATCCTTTCAGTTTGAGTGTTGTTTCCACTGAAAACTATAAGATATGTTGTCCCCAGATTCTCCTGAGTAATTTTGATATTGCCTCTTGTCATGCCCCCAAAGACGAAATTTCCTCTTGTGAAGACTTATTGCGATCGTGGTTCTACCGAGGGTTTCTTTGGTTGATAACCTGTCTATCGATAAGTGGCAATGTCTTCTGTTTCTGTGCTCGTTTAATGGCAAGGGGTATGACTTCATCAACTGGATTCAGTGTGTTTGTGCTAAATCTTACCCTGGCTGACTTTCTGATGGGTGTCTACATTGCAATCATTGGAGCAGCTGAGGAACAGTTTCGTGGCAAATATCTGCAGTGTGATGACACATGGAAAGACAGTATAGCCTGTAAAGTGGCTGGTTCTGTGTGTCTGTTGTCCAGTGAAGTGTCTGCACTGATTATCTTGTTGATCACATTGGATCGTTTTCTCGTCATTCATTTTCCATTCAGCACTTTGCGGTTTGGGAGAATGTCAGCAGTCATTGCTTGTCTGTCGACTTGGCTCGTTGGTTGGATTCTGGCCTTACTGCCTTCACTCCCCATGCTGTCACACTGGGAGTTTTACAGCCAAACAGGCATCTGTATTCCGTTACCAGTGACAAAACAAGACTTTAAAGGAAAACACTACTCGTTCAGTTTACTTATAGTCCTTAACTTCATTCTGTTCTTATTTATCTCTGCCGGCCAAGCATTAATCTACCGATCTATCCAGAACAATGCTTTCAAGACCAACACGACCAAAGTGTCTCGGGACATGACCATCGCCCAGCGCCTGATCACTGTGGCGGTGACAGATTTCATGTGCTGGTTTCCCATTGGACTGTGTGGGATGCTGGCTGTGACTGGAACTCCCATCCCTGGTGAGATAAACGTGGCGCTGGCTATATTTATATTGCCGTTGAACTCTGCTATCAATCCCTTCATGTATACTTTCAACACACTGGCTGAAAAACGCAGGCAGCTCAATGAAGCCAAACTTCTACAGTGGCTTAAATCTCATTTCGAGACGAGTCTCGCTCGTTAGACCGTGGTGTACCACTTTCAGCCGTGTTAGCATTTTCTGTTATGAATTCTGTATTACTTACATCGATGTACACATTCAGACTCTTGGTTCCCTGAAGGTCAGCAGGTAACTCTTCAGCTGGCTTTTCTCAGGTAGACAGCCCATTGTGTAAACGAGGGCGTCAGCTGTAAACACTTCTCATTTCAGTTTGGAGATTATGGTATCCAACGGAAAAATGATGAGCAGATGCCATATATGGTTATTGATGTAAATACGTTCCAATAATCCTTATTTCAGTCTGGAGCTTGTGCAGTAATGGTTAAGTTGAAGGGGGGCGGAGTTGGGATAGGGGTAGGGGAGGGAGGTATGAAAGGCAGGGTACTGTCAGATATGTCAGAGTAGAGAAGGATGTGTCAAATTTCCAGTGCTGGATTCCGCCTTTGTCGTTTGTTTTCTAAATTCTTCCAAAGATCTGACGACTCTTTTCAGTTGATAGCACGAACTTACCTTTAATACCTTTTGGCTGCCATGTCTTTCAGTTAATAGCACGAACTTATCTGTAATACTTCTTGAGAGTCCACGGACGTGAGTGTGCAAGCCTTGGTGTGTGAGTGAGTGTGTGGTGTGTGTGTGTGTGTGTGTGTGTGTGTGTGTGTGTGTGTGTGTGTGTGTGTGTGTGTGTGTGTGTGTGTGTGTGTGAGAGAGAGAGAGTGAGTGAGTGAATGTGTGTGTGTGTGTGTGTGTGTGTGTGTGTGTGTGTGTGTGTGTGTGTGTGTGTGTGTGTGTGTGTGTGTGTGGCATTGGGGAGGGTGTGAGGGGAGGAGCTGTTGTTCTTTTTAGTGTGTGTGTGTGTATGTGTGTGTGTGTGTGTGTGTGTGTGTGTGTGTGTGTGTGTGTGTGTGTGTGTGTGTGTGTGTGTGTGTGGTTCGCGTGTGCATATGCATGCATGCATACGTGCACGCACACATGCACGCACGCATCCATACACACTCGCACGCACGCATGCACGCACACACACACACACACACACACACACACACACACACACACACACACACACACACACACACACACACACACACACACTCACACACACACACACGCGCGCGCGCGCTTGTATCATCCACCATACACATATGTAATGATAATAGTGATACAGCCTATGTAGGATCTGACCAACGCGTTGGGCTGATACGTATGTCGGACATTTGCTAAGTCGTAGCCGTGAGACCCTCTTTTTATATTCTCTCATCTTACTCATTCATTCGTTTTTCCATCAGTTTTAAATCATGCGTGGTGTGGTCTCAAAAGTTGGCGGATGTGGTGTAGCGTATGTGGATTACTCCGCACGCAGTACCTTGATGATACTGAAGCTGTGGTAATAGTAGTAGGGGTAGTAATAGTAGTAGTAGTAGTAGTAGTAGTAGTAGTGGTAGTAGGGGTGGTGATGGTGATGGTGGTGGTGGTGGTGGTGGAGGAGGAGGTGCTATTGCGTAGTTGATGTCACTGTCATCATCATCATCATCATCATTATCATCATCATCCTCAATATCTTCATCGTCGTCGTTGTCGTTGTCAAAATTATCAACATCATCATCCTCATTTTCTGTCCATAATTTGAAGCAGTTAGTTGTAAGTAATATGTACAAGAGGGATATGTCGACACGAATCTGCCCTCCTGGCGGAATCATGTTTTATGTCAGCCTGGGGAACATGTCAGACTTTACTTAACCTGTCCCTGTGTTTAGTTTGATGGTAAATACCAACCTTCAATACTGTTATGATAAATAACACTGCGGGGATCCTACTTCATGGTTTTGACAGACTTCCAGTTGTCACTGTGGTAATGGTTCTTCTTGTTTGCCTGTTGGTAATATCTCTCTTCACAACACTACTGACTCTCACAACCAAGCTTTGACATTTATAACTTAATTTTTCGATTTATAACTCATTTCCATCAATGTATTTATGTGCACCAATCGTCAATTAAACACAAATTTCATTTTGACCACGAATGTTTACACTTACACAAAAACTGAATTGACCTGGTACATTTTTCATAAGCTTTAGTACTTTTTTTGAAGATACTATCATTTGTCATACTTATCAACACTAAATAAATTCTGAAATTAAATTTTGAAAAATAGTCTGATGAACGAAAAAAAGTTAACGTACACAGATATTTGATGTTCGTCTCGATATGATACGATCATTTTACTTTAAATGCTGAAACTATATGAAATGCTCTAGCACGTAATTATCTGGAGTAGAACTGTTTGAATACATTTTTGGTCATGTGTTTGTCATGGATGTGAAATGTAACTAAAACAAAAAACGGAACTGTTACCTTTCTTATCCGTAGGCAAACACTTGTCTCACATTAAAAAGTCATGTTGTTAATGCGCGCATAAAAAAAATGTAGAATAGCGTTCCAGTCCAGATAAAACAGTAAAGTTTGATTCCGTTTCAATATTTATGGGATATGCTTCAAATGTTTTGACAAGATCAAATGTATGTATACGATGAAGAATTCGGATTGAGTATCAACGGTTTCTAATGAATGGATCAGATATTTAAGTATTATTGATTTGAGAAGAAGAGACCACAACATGTACATAAATATTGCAATAAAGATATATATATATATATATATATATATATATATATATATATATATATATATATATATATATATATATATATCGAGGGTTGACTGCCAGAACCAAGCATCTAAATTTTCGGAAAGTTTACAGGAGACGATTTTTTTACACTTCCAGCTGCTGTAGCATGAAAACAAGTTAAGTAAGTGCCTCAAAACGTTTACACAAAGTAAATCAATATTATTTCTGCTGAAGGCATTTTCTTGAACGTGTATTCATACATTGTGCTAAGTGTAAATAATACAATTCAAAACATGCATAAGGTGCTTGGTTTTCAACAGCTGAAAATGCCATGATCAAGGACAACCAGAAGCCATTATCTCAAAGATACGAGATTTTGCCATAACCGTACTGAACGCATTTCCACCAGTTGAGACAGCAAGAACAAAGTGACTGATGATGCTTGGTTTTTACAAGCTCAAAGCGCCATGAGCTAGGACAACCAGAAACCAGTATCTCAAAGTACCGGGTTTGGGGAAAGGTTTGTAGAAAAAGAATTTCCTCAGAATGTAATTACACGAACATCGTATTTTGATGTACTAGCCTTTGTAGGTACATGAAAGGCGTCTCGTGTTAACACATACGACGACCTAAATCGAGGGAGAGAGAGTGTGTGTGATTACTTATCTGTGTGTGTGTGTGTGTGTGTGTGTGTGTGTGTGTGTGTGTGTGTGTGTGTGTGTGTGTGTGTGTGTGTGTGTGTGTACATGTGTGTGTGTGTGTGCATGTGTATGCGTATGTACGTGCACAAAGATGTGTGTGTGTGTGTGTGTGTGTGTGTGTGTGTGTGTGTGTGTGTGTGTGTGTGTGTGTGTGTGTGTGTTATACGTACGTACGTGTGCCAACAGTGGGCACCTTATCACAGATGTCCACCCGGTCTACGTCTTTCATGCCGCCGACGACGGTGACTTCAAAGACCGCTCACTTGGGGCAAAAAGGGGTTTGCAGGGGAGGGAAAAAGATGAGGAAGTGGTGGGAGATAAGGTGAAGTGCGGGGGAAAGGGGAAGGTGGGTGGAAGGAAGTAAGGAGGTGTACACCTGGTTTTTGTCTTTTTTTGCCGCCGACGACGGTGACTTCAAAGGCCGTTCACTCACCGCCAAAAGGGAGGCAGGGGAGGTAGGAGATGAGGAAGTGGTGGGATTTAAGGGTGGATCTAGCGGGTTGGGGCTGGTGGTAGGGGACAGGGTGGGGTGGGGGGGAGACAGAGAGAGCGAGAGAATGTGCATACAGATATATGTGTGTGTGTGTGTGTGTGTGTGCGTGGTGTGGTGTGTGTGTGTGTGTGTGTGTGTGTGTGTGTGTGTGTGTGTGTTCGCACACGTTTGTGTGTGTGTGTGTGTGTGTGTGTGTGTGTGTGTGTGTGTGTGTGTGTGTGTGTGTGTGTGTGTGGTGTGTGCGAGCGCGCACAATGGTGGGCGCTTTATGACTGAGAGAACGCGAATGCGAGCGTTTAATGCATATAGGCCATAGGCATCTTGCACAACGGTAGAGGGAAATATCGGGAACGTAGGTGGGGAAGGGAGTGGGTAGATGGCGGGAAAACAACAGCACGCACATACAAAATCACACCTTCTGATATACACATATACTTTCAAAGTAAATAACCTTAGCTCAGATATGATCTCACTCATTCAACATAACTATCCTGATCAACAAGCTCATCATAACTCCGAATATGAGCGTTCTGACTTGGAAGAAGAAAAGACACCACACTTCTACAACTGATCTTATTACAAAAGCTATATCTAACTGAAGCCTATTACATAGTTCAAAGGCATTTAACTGTTTCTTGTCTACGCTTAAGTGAGTGAAATATGTATTTTGCCACTGCACGAGATAATTGTTTATCTACACCATTCAAAAGAATTTGTAACGGAACATTAAGACAGAGACCAAGAAAACTGTCTCTTAAATCGGTAAACAAAGGACATACAAATATAAGATGTTTTTCATCGTCATCCACATTCAAACAATATGGGCAAAATCTTGCGACGGGATTTTCACAATATATCTCGGTATTGTTTCTTATAGGTAGTACCCCAAGTCTTGTCTGTGTCAAAGCCACTCTAAAGCAAAAGTTTTCCCAGAAACTCAAAGTAATGACTAATTCTGAAACCACACTGTAAAGATCTGTACAAGACATATCTGTTTTTATCCCTAATTGATGCCGACCATTCTTGAACATACATGTCAACCAGCCTTTGTTTGAAAATTGGTAAAAACACTCTTACGTCATCCACACCTTGCCGTAGCCATACATAATTAAATCCGGTGCTACCCTAGAATTTCTCTGCTCCCTGTTAGCCAGCACCTTATGCCCTGACATCAAGATTTACTTGCATAAGATAAGCCTGTTTAGGTAATCTATTCAAGCCCATATCTAATAATCTAAACCAATATTTCAATGCTTTCATGTATGAATTTATGTATAAGGGATGCCTGCTTAATTCTGAATATACAAGTTTATCAGGTGTTTTACGTGGAACGCCAAGGAATCTTTTGCAGGCTAATAAGTGCACTGTCTCAATGTGCTCTAAACGTTGCAGACCCCATATTTCAGCTGAGTACAGTAAACATTGGCTGGATTTTGGATCAAAGATTTTGAAGAATACTTCCCGAGACATTTCTTTGCTATTGTTAAACGCACGGCACAGAAGATAAAGTGCTTTCTTTCCCTTTGTTACCATGTGCTCTATTCTAAGATTCATACTAAGCATGGTAGTAAGTGTGAAACCCAAGTAACAGTAGCTGTTCACTGTCTCGATTTCTTCACCAACATAATACCTTTTTTCTCGTCTGCCTAAATAGCCTCCCTTCCTGAACACCATGACTTTAGTATTAGATTTGTTAAGATCTAATCTTAACCTACAACAACATGTTTTCAATGGAGTAGTTGTGCTTGTAGACCACCTGGTGTAGTAGAAATTAGAGCTACATCATCGGCAAAGAGCAAAATGAAGATCTCAATAAAACTAGGAAGCAGTTGCACTCCATGGACCCCCGTTTCATTAATGTGGTTGGCCAGTTGGTTAATGAAGAGTGAAAACAGTGTTGGACTCAGTCCACATCCTTGTCTTACACCAACAGGGCAATCAAAAAACTCCGAAAGATCTCATTGCATCGTACACATGAAATGAGAGAATCATACATGGACTTCAGGAAACATAAAAATGTCCCTGTATCCTTCATTATACATGGTTTGTAGTAATTTGTCATGGTGAACTGAATCAAATGCTTTTCTGAAATCCACAAAGGCAACATAAAGTTTTCGACCTTTTGAACATAAACATCTCTGACAACAGTGTATAAATTGAATATTTGATCAACCGTTGAATATTTTTTTCTAAAACCAGCTTGATTTTCAACAATTACATTATTTTCCTCTAGCCATGAATACAGTCTCTGGTTCAGAATTGAAGTAAAGCATTTACAAGTGATATTAATCAAAGATACACCTCTATAATTTTCAGGGTCGTCTATATTCCCCTTTTTGAAAATAGGCACTACAATGGCTTTCGACCATTCATGTGGATACACGCCATTATCAAAAATTTTGTTAAATAACACAGTGAGAAAGTTAAGAATAGTTTGACCCGCCGTTTGTAGCATTTCTCCAATAATACCATCTGTGCCACTTGCTTTTCCACATTTAATTTTCTTCAGTGCTTTTTCTACTTCGTGGTACGTAATGACCCGATTCGGAGGATGCTCCTGTCCCTCTTTTATATCTGCGGGGGGATAAGTTTGGTTCACTGTATAACTTTCCTTTAAAGAAAACGTTTTCTGAAAATGTTCAAACCAATTCTGTGTTGTTATAGTACCACTCATTCTCACTTCATTCCTCAGTCCCAAACATTTGAGACGGTTCCAAAATAAAGCTGATTTTTTTAAGTTAACACTTAGTTTTTCAGCCGTTTGCCTACGGTAACCTCGTTTTTTACATGTCAGTAGTTTCCTGTATATTTTTCTGCTTTCAGCATAGGACAGTCTCATGTCTTTACATATACATTTTTTGTTAGATTTTCTTAATTGTGTCTGTAAAGTCAATTATCCGTCATGGCATTTACATTTCCCCATCCGTTTGAACTTTCGGAGTACTCGTATGCGTCTTGTACATTCCCGTTTAGCCTTTCTGCACTCCTCATCAAACCATTCAGATCTCTGAGATTGCTTCTTAGTAGACACCTGTTTTCTGCATACACTTACCAGCTCTAAGCAGATATTGCGTAAACAAATCCATTGCTGAATCAGCATCTTCATCAATCAGTTCCATTGATTCCTTTAACATAGTTATACCTTCATAGTCTTCAAGACAATCTTTATATTCTTTTTCGTTGTCCACATTCCACACTATTTTTTCTCTACCACTGTCTTTAAGGCAGTTAGCAATCTGCTTAGTCTCCTCATTCATGACCTTTGTGTACAATGTTAGTTGTACGGGTAGGGGATCTGAGTCGATCAACTCTTTTACAATTAATCGTATGTCTGAGAAATGAGAGGGAAAATTACATGACATCAAAAAGTAATCTATAACGCTTGACCCTTTTTCTGACACGTAAGTACAACCAGAGTCACAATTCCATTTTGAGGTACCGTTTACAATAAAACAGTCTGCAATTTTGCACAATTCAACTAGCTGAGTCCCAAAGAGATTCATTTCCATATCATCAGACTTTCTGGCAAAAGTATTTATGTCGGTTGCAGCACTGCTGACCGTCTGCTCAAAAATGTCGTCAATGTAATCAAAATTTCTATCTTTGGTGCGAGCATTTAAATCCCCACATAACAGAATAAGAAAATCGTCGAATTTCTCATACAAATACAAAATACATTCATCAAATACTTCTATACCATATCCATCAACATTGCTTCTCCAGTAACTGGAATCATATGGTCGAATATAGGTTGAAATGAACATAACATCATAATCACAACCAAAAAGCTCTTTTGATATTTTTAGCACAACTACATCATCATTTTTAACTTGTATTTGGGAAATGAATTTAGAAAAACACTTTTTTTGACAAAAACCAAAATTCCTCCAGAATATCTCCCCTGCTTTTGACAGTTTCTGAGCTTTGGAAATAAAAGAATCATAATCTGAAAAAACAATTGAATAAAAATCTTCTGAAATAAAAGTTTCGGTAAACGTAATGAAATCGTGGGTAGTCACAAAGTTAACACATTCTGGATCATGTAACTTTTCATACAATCCACGCACGTTATAATTCAAAAAGCTGACGGATCTAGACATGTTTTGACCAGACAACAAATTTGAACTGTTACACAAATAGCTGTTTTCCGGGCATTTGTCCGTTTAGAAAAAAAGTACCTATTGTACCCCGTGCCCCTTTCATTTACCCACTTGGATAGCATGACGCCCGGCCTACTTGTCATTTGTCTTCTAACTGACATTCAGGAGAGGGAGCCTTGAATAGCATGATGCCCGGCCAACTTGTCATTTGTCTTCTAACTGACATTCAGCAAAGGGAGCCTGTCTCTGTGTGCGTTTGTCACTGCAACCAGACCTGATCCTCTTAAACGCCTCCCTGATGCTACCCTGGCTGCCTTGGCTAACTGATCGTTGTTCGATATCTCCCGCTCGTGTTACCACCCCGGCTAACTTCTGCTCCTTTGCATTTGCTCGTGTTTTAGGACGAGAAAGTCTTTCTGTAACCATTCCTAGAGGAATCTTTGCCCCCCCCTCGATTCGACCTTCAGCGACGGCCTGCAGAGGGGTTTATCTCCAGCTCCGCTGTCACACATGCCCAAATCATTCCTAGTTAAATCTGAACTGACCAACTGGGCGGAATGTCAGACTGTTTATCTGGTCCCATGGTTTCTGCTGCTTCGTTTCCTCCTTTTGAGATGTCGCTGTCTTCATCTGGTAGTCCTGCCTCTTGTCCCTTCAGGGTTGACTCCTGGCTATCATCCGCACATTGAGGTGTTTTCTGTTGTCCTGTAACAATATCAGCAGCAGCCAAACCACGCTGCTCTTCCTCTGGATCATGATCTTTATCGCAGTTTAAGGACAGGTTTGGGAACCATCACAGTGTCTGTTTGCTGATCATTACAGGAAGGCTGCTTCCTTTCATCTCGTCCTTGTTTGTTGTTTCTAACTGGAATCCTTGTTTTACTTGTATTATGTCTTTCCCTCCATATCGTATTTTGTTTTGTTTGCAGTATTTGCTGTAGTAGCAGTGTCCCATGTATCTATTTTTCCACTTCTTTCATCATCAGACGAAAACTGACTGTCTTGAATTAAACTGTTTTTTCCTTCCCATTGTGACGATTCTTCGGTGTTCCGCTCCTGAAGCGTGCTGATGGAAAGGAGAACTCTGATTATCATGCGTTTCATAAGAGAAATACTCATTCATTGGGAGTCTTTTCGAGCTCGAGGAGTTTCTCAATGTTCTTTCTTTGTACTTTGAAACATTATATGATGTTCGACCGTTTTTGACTGCTTGGCTGTAACTCATGTGTCTCTCGACGGAAGATCAACTGAGGCTCTCTCTCGGTGGAAGATCAACTGATCAGGCACGATTTGTGAGCGTCTGTTAAAAATGAGATTTTAACGTATTAGGAGTGTGTTGATCGTCGCAATCTTTTGCATGGAGGAACTTAAAGGTTTGGTAATTGGAGTGATTTGGGTACTTTCTGAATGATTCATCAAGATCAAGGCTAATTTGCTTCATTAAGTTTTACAAAGAATTATGAAGAAGGGGATTTCTTGGAGTACAGCTCAAACTTCGGATCGTGTTGCTATAAAGTGTACAACTTGCACGTGATTAATTTACGATAGCTGAGTGTGTCCTTGGTGTGAGAACAGTGAAGGTGTTCAACTGGTTGACAGTGTCGCGTGCGGGATAGCACGGTGTGTTTACAAACTGAAGGAAAACAGGCGCTTTAAAGGAATTCTTTTCTTCATGTTGCGATGTTGGAAATAGGCACACGATCTGACTAAAAACTGCTGTCAAAGTATCATCGGTGTGAGAAACATTATTCCTTTCAAATATACTACTGGAGAAAAATGACGACTTCTTCTTCATTAAGTGATGGATGTGGCAATCTGGTACATATGATGGACTGGCGTTTTAGTCAGATGATGCAAATGATGAATTTACACTCCTGTAACCTCAGTAATGTGCTTAGCCACAATCTCCAACAATTCAACAGCTCAGTAGGAAAACTCAGCACCGACATTAATTCACTGAAACATGCATCTGAGAGAAATAGGCTGGAGATTAACACTGCAATAGAAGATATTGCAGTTGTGAACGAAAATTTTGAACTGATTAGTCACAGACTCGACAGATTGAGGAACAAGTCCATCAGAATGAAGTAGACCTGAAGAGCCGCAATTTGAGATTCACAGGAATACCAGAAGGGGATACGTACACATTTCCAACAACTGATGTAATTATTGATGTTCTGAACCAGTATTCGTATGGAAGAAATTGGAGTCACAATGATATTGACCGGGCATTCAGAGTGGGGGAATGGAATGACTCAGCAGACAGACCAAGACCAATAGTTGTGCAGATGCACAGGTGGTCAGATAAACTGACATTCTGCAAGACCAAGAGCTGAGGGAATCGCTACGTAGAGACAACATCAGGATTTCTGCAGAACTCACCACCAGGCAAAGAGAAATGATAGACTTCCATACCAAACAAGGAAAGAGGGCGTATTACTGGAAGGGCAAACTGCAGGCGGAAGAATATTCTCAAAGGCTGGGCCCAAAAGACTTCCTTGATCTTCGCTATGGGCAAAGAAACCATGATTTTCAACAAGGAAACGGCCAGGAATACCACGACTTCGGCGGAGAATCGGAGACACTACAATGACTTTAACAGAGATATGAATAACAGAAGATCAAGTGGTGTTTTAAAAAAGAACTGAAGAACAACGTGTAGTGCCTGGACACATGAGTTATCACTGAGAGAGAGAGATGATGATGATAATCTTTATTTCCAAGGGTAACAGACAAGCAAACACATGTTTTTTTTTCATCCGGCCCTTGCCCCGTTAAGGACTAAGTATGACTAGCGACTA
>CM031627.1:46660908-46735858 GCA_018398815.1 Conus ventricosus
TTGGAGGAACTCAGTCCCAGGATGTCCATGATGAACCGTTCGCTCATGATCCTACGAATCTCCCACATATCCAGCACTCGGGAAACGTCAGCAACGATTTTGTTTTGCCCTCTACCTCGAGGCAGGAGTACATCCTCCAAACATCGGAGTACCCAGACACGAAACACACAAGGGAGAAACAGCTCGACGACGTGGCGTGTGTGACGCAGTCCGACCTTGACAGACAACAGTATGCTGCACGGAACGCACGATGGGTTAGAGGGGTTTCCCCATCCTCGGACTTCAGAAGCCCGGTGAATACACGCCATCGAGCACGTGCCGCTTCAGTAAGCGGGCCTGGTGATCGCAACACACAGACGCACACACTGCAGCAGTGGGTGAAAACAGAGAATAAAAACCAGAGACTACAACCACCGGGAAGGGGAAGAGGGGGTGGACAACTGAAAGGGGGGAAGGGTGGGAACACAAATACACGTAAATAGGGATGTGGCCAAAGCCCTAATGTAACAAAAATGTGTACGTGGAACTGCAACGATTGGTTACAAAAACTTGACGTCAAAGATGTTCTCAAGTCGTTATTGTCTTTTGATATATTTTCATTAAATGAAACATTTGTTGACTCTGATCAATATGAATATCTGCGTTTAAGGAGTATGACGTATACATGTCTACAGCAACAAAACTATCGGCTAATGCCAGAAAGTCTGGGGGAGTACTTGTGTTTGTCCGCAAGTCATTGTCTAAATTTGTGCGGAGAATTGAAGTAAAATACGAACACATGGTGGTGCTGGAAGTAGACAAAACTCTATTTAACCTGAAATAAAAATGTTTTCTTGATTTGTCTGTACATTCATCCTTACGATAGCAGGTATTGGAATTATGCAGAACATGGATTTGGTATGGAAGCTAGAGCAGTGTATCGTCGATCTGTATGAACGGATAGAGGACTTTTTTCTTATTGTCATTGGTGACATGAACGCGAGGACGGGTTGTGCAAACGCTGTGTCCGCGGCAGTTGATGTGGGCTTTGACGGTGGGATCTGTGTGCAATCACTGGCGGAGGAAGATCAGCTCTTTAAAGGAAATCAGATGACAAAGAAAAGAACGCGTTTGGCAAAGAGCTCTTGGATTTGTGTTCAATATTTGATTGTGTCATTTTGAACGGTCTTTGTCGTTTTGGTTTTGATGAATCGCTAACATTTGTTGCATCCACAG
Organism: Conus ventricosus; assembly: GCA_018398815.1. Taxonomy (NCBI): domain Eukaryota; kingdom Metazoa; phylum Mollusca; class Gastropoda; order Neogastropoda; family Conidae; genus Conus; species Conus ventricosus. Next base: position 46,662,124 of record CM031627.1, read on the forward strand.
GTGGTAGCACGATTGACTGTGTAGTAATGTCCACAGAATTGTGTTTGGGAAATACTGTTCGTTCATTGAATGTTCTTTCCTTTATTGATTCGCCGCATTTCCCAGTATCATTGTCACTTAATATGCCGGATGGAATTGATAGTTCACAAAGTGCACATGATAAAAAATGGATTGATAAACCGATTTGGGATCACAGTAAGGAAGACTTATTTATTGATGTTTTAAGTTCCGCAGATCTGCAACATAGGTGCGGGAATGCTTTTTCTCTTTAGGACGGCAACATTAATCAGACATTAAAATTATTTACTGAGGTGTTGTTAAAGGCAAGTGAATGTATGCAAAAACGGGTTTTGGTCAGAGGGGACCTGCGTGAGCACTTTGGTTTGATACTGACTGTGATGTGGCAAAGCTCAGTGCTAGACATCTGCTAGCAATTTCCAGGAGAACTAAGGATAATGATGACAGAGCAAAATATGTTGAAGCTCGTAAAACATACAAGAATTTACTAAAGAAAAAGAAAACATGCTATAAACGTGACAAAGCCAGACGTCTGGCATCCCTGCATAATGATAGTAAATTGTTTTGGAAGGAACTGAAACAGGGGAGTGGAAAAAAGAAAACTGGTATTTCGAAAGATATAACGACGGATCAGTGGTGTACACATTTCCAACAAGTGTTCCGTAGTGAGGTTAGATCAGACAATAATAGACAGGGTGGAGAAAGTCAAGATGAGAGATTTATTGACTGCAGCGAGCTGAACCGGGTCATTTCCGAGCAGAAAGTGTCTGACGCTATAAGAAAATTAAAACGGGGTAAAGCCTGTGGGGTGGATAATATTTTAGCAGAAATGCTCAAACTGGCGGATAAAGTGGCTATTCATTTCTTAACGAAACTGTTCAACATTCTGTTTGACCAGGGGGTTATCCAGACCAATGGACAAAGGGAATTATTGTACCTATCTTCAAAAAAGGGGACTATAACTTAGCTGATAATTATAGGGGTGTGTCTCTGCTGAGCTTAATCAGTAAATATTATACATCAATTTTGAACAAGAGACTCGTTGAATGGGTGGATAAACATAGCAGGATTACAGAGTCCCAGGTTGGATTCAGGCGTGGATACTCCACAACAGATCACATTTTACTCTCAATTCAATTGTCGAAAAACTTTTGTCAAAGAAGGGTGGTAAACTTTACGTTTGTTTCATTGATCTGAGGAAAGCGTTTGACTCGGTTCAGCGACAACCTCTCTTCAGCATTTTGACTAAAATTGGAATCCATGGAAAATTTCTTTTTGCTATTCATGCTATGTACAAATCTGTATTGTCTTGTGTACGTACTGAAGATGGATTAACTGAGTTTTTTTGACTGCCCGGTGGCCTTAGACAGGGATGCATGTTAAGCCCAATTTTATTTTCGCTATATGTATATGAAATAGCAGCAGCTGTGGATAGCAAAGGTGTTCATGGTATTCAAATCTTGCCTGGGTTATCGGAACTTTATCTCCTCTTGTTCGCAGATGACATCGTATTATTATCCAGCACTGCTATTGGTTTACAAAATCAAATTAATACGTTGAACAGTGCTTGCAAAAACCTATTTTTGACTGTAAATACGGATAAGACGAAAGTCATGGTGTTTCGAAAAGGCGGATTTTTAGGGAAAAAAGAAAACTGGAATCTTGATGGAAATCCATTAGAGGTAGTAAACGAGTATAATTATCTGGGATACGTTTTTACAACAAAAATGAGTATAAAGAAAGGAGTAGATGCTCTTGCAGTGAAGGGTAAGAGAGCATGTGTTGACTATGTAAAACATATAACAAAGTTGAATGACATTTCCAAAGCCTGTTTCTTTCGAATCTTTGATGCTCAGGTGCAGCCCATTCTCTTGTATGCCTCAGAAATGTGGGGGCTTCAAAGGCTTGATAATATAGAAAAAATACATTCTTTTGCCTGTAAACGTTTTTTGAATGTACCTCTTCGAGTGCCAAACAAATTTGTCTATGGAGAAACTGAACGTTACCCCTTGTACATAAACAGTGCAGTCAGATGTATGCGTTATTGGCTCAAATTATTGAAAATGGATTCATACAGATTACCCAGACAAGCATACTCAATGCTTTTTAATTTAGATGAAAATGGCAAAAAATGTTGGGTAACTTTGGATAAAAACACTCTGTGCAGTCTCGGATTTGGATGTGTATGGTTGCAACAAGGTGTGGGCTGTGAGCAGACTTTTGTATCATCGTTCAAACAGAGAATGAAAGATATATATAGACAAGAATGGGATGAAGCTGTAATGTTAAGGAAATATACCAAAGATATAGTTTGTTTAAAACGAGCTTTGAAAGTGAACGCTATTTCGAATTCATTGATATAAAATGTTTTCGAGATTGCTTGATAAAGCTACGTCTTGGTTTGCTGCCGATCAATGGATCCTTCTTCAGAAGAATGTTTCAGAAAAATGGAAATTTTATGTGTGCAGTTTGCAATGAGCTTGAAGACGAAGATCATTTTGTTAACAAGTGTGTTCTTTATAAGAATTTAAGAGTGAAATATTTGATTATGAGACAGCAGCCGTATGTCAGTTTATTAAGAAATGGCTCTGTTAGTAATATTCGCAAGCTTAGCGTATACCTTTTTAATGCATTGAAGCTAAGACGGGCTTACAACGAAAATCTGGATGCATTGTGAAATCTACAACTTTGTTTTATGTTAGACCCCATTCTAGGGGCTGGAGGCCTGAAGAATTAAATTTTTGTTCTTGTTTTATTCTTGTTCTCTCCTCTCTCTCTCTCTCCTCTCTCTCTCTCTCTTCTCTCTCTCTCTCTCTCTCCTCTCTCTCTCCCCTCTCTCTCTCTCTCTCTCTCTCTCTCTCCACAGACTAAATCAGGACGACCCAGGGCACGGCATAGAGAACTGCTCTCAACGGAACAATGCATGGTATCGTCCCCATGAACCAGACCATATGAACTACTCACCTATATCAGAACGGACCAGTTACTACTCAAGTGACCAAGAAGGTATGATCGCCAGTGCAAAGGACATTTTCCAACCGGACCAAGCGGACCAGGCACCCTATACTGAACTCACTGACCGAGCAGACCAAGTACAGGCCCAGTACAATGACCCACCCTGTCCTGGGGATCCGGAAGCTCCACCTGACACACTAGAGCAGGTAGAGGCCCTGTTCAGTGACTCACCCTATCCTGGTGACCCAGAAGTTCCACCTGACACAGCGATCAGTTCTTTCCAGTCGTTGATCACTCTGGATAGGACAGGAAATGGTGAAGAGCTGAATGACCAGAAAATTAATCATTCAGCCAGAAATGACGCTGGAAACAAGGACAACACTGAGAGCTGTCAACTTCATGTCCAGTGTGAAGTCCACAGGAGCGGGGATGGTCCAACACCGACACCAGTCACCCTGGTCTTTGAAACCACTGCAGGGAAACAGGCTGTGCTTGCCGCACTTTCTGATGTCATCACCTCAAACGAAACAACTGCACATTTTTGGATAACCCACTCTCTTCAGGCCGACTGAAAAGACGTTCGTACATAAACCAGTGAGGAAAATCAATCAGCAGACAACAGTGACAAAGACCTCGACCCCAAAGTAACCGTTCCTTCTTTTGAGCAACAAATTATCAGAACCTTGACGAAACGCCCAGCTGGAGAATCCAATCGAAGTCAACCAATATTAACTGAAACAGGAACTTTGGATTGTTCTGACCGATCTGGTCATATTCAGAGGGCCAGTATGTCATTTGCAAGAACCACCACCACTCCAGTGCCAAAGAAGATAGCACCAGGAGAGCTGCTGTACAGCGAGGCAGTGGCAACCTCCAGTCCACTGCTTGGAGGCGCTTCCAGACGCACTCCGACTCGACCCGAAACACCCAAAGAAAACGAGGACTCCAGAAGATCTACATCCCAGCCATCCAGACAGACCAGGGGCACTTCTGCTGCACGGAACAAAAATTCAAAACCCACCGTGAATACCATTCGGTCATGGGTAACCAAGCAGCCACGCAATTTCGGACCAAAGAAGGCCCAAACAACCGGTACACGGTTTTCAACCCGAATTAAAGGGGCGAACAAAACTGGACAATAGGGATTTGGCCAAAGCCGCACGTTTCTATACAACTGAAACTCTGACATTTCTTTCTTATAATGTTTGTGGCATCACCTCCAAGCTAAATGATTCTGACTTTATTTTGTATATTAGCAGATTTGATTTTGTTTGTCTTCTAGAAACCTTTACTGCAGAAATCTTTACAGCTGATGTTTTAAACCAAGTTTACTCAGTACAGCAGTCCAGCAGTTAGACTTTCTAAAGCAGGCCGCAAATCAGGTGGTGTGAAGCTACTTGTTAGGAAAGATCTAGATCAGCAAGTTACAAGAATTGACTGTGAAACCGAAGACATTGTGTTGTTAAAACTGTCCAAATGTTTATTTAAGTCAACAACAGATGTCTTTCTGAATGCTGCTTATGCAGCGCCGCCTCAGTCTCCTATATATAATATTTCACGTTTTGAAAACGGCATTTCAGCTGTAGAATCATACATGTTGAATGAATCAGAAATTTTTGGAGGCGTTCCATTCATTATATGTAGTGATCTAAATGCCCAAACTGGAAATGTACAACCCTACTATGTAAACGATGTTCAATATTTTCCAGAAATGCATCAAGATTCCAACTATGTAGAGTCAGCTACGAGAAGTTCAGAAGACAGAGAACGTAATTTTCCTTGAAGTGGGTTTAATCTATTCATTGTAAACGGCACAACTAAAGGGGATAGGTCGGGTAAATCCACGTTCATCTCAATAATGGTTGTAGTGTGATAGATTATTTTGTCATCTCCACATCACTTACGTATGCCATACAAGACATGCTCGTTGATGAAAGAATTGATTCTCAACATATGCCCATTATTTTAACCTTGAGGTGTAATGGCTATGGAAAGATAGAAAGAAAAGACAGTGTATGTGTACAAAAACTTGTTTGGAATCCTGACTACTACGATATGTTTAAGGACAGCCTAATCAGACCCAATTCCATAACTGCTTTGGGGAAGCCAAACGAATGACAAGTGTAGATGTCAATGTGTCCATTGCTGTGTTCAATGATACTTTGGCTTCAGAATATATGTTAAAACAACTGAAATTTGGTAGCTTCCCGAAAAAGCAAGTATGGTTTAACAAAGAATGCAGGACAACAAAAGCGTTCGTAAAACGTTCCCTAAGAATCTTCAGACATGAGCGATCCAAAGCAAATCTAACTGAGTACTTGGAACAGAAGAAATGCTACGAAGATTTACTGAAAGCTAAGTCCGATATGCATAAAACTGGTTTTAGAGACAAATTATTGAATGCTATCAACGACTCTAAATTGTTTTGGACTACTCTTAAAAATGTCAGACATACGCAAAAGAATTCATTGGGGGACATTTCGAAGGAAGACTGGCGAAATCATTTTGCGAATGTTTTTGAAGCAACATTACAGCCACAACCATCGATTGTTTGTGAGGAGAATAATAATGCTGAACACCAAGTAATAAATAGCCTAAACTCGGCTATTACCCACGAAGAAATCATCGATTCAATCAAACATTTACAATGCAATAAGGCAGGTGGTCCAGATGGACTAATTCCTGAGGTATTCATCTATTCGTACACATGGATACTGCCTTATTTAGAAGAATTGTTTAACTTTATTTTTACTTTAGGACAGTACCCAGATTCATGGACATAAGCTATCATTCAACCTCTGTATAAACGTGGAAATCCTCATGATCCCAACACGTACAGCGGGATCTCTCTTTTGAATGTATGTAGTAAACTATACAGCTATATTTTAAATAAACGCCTGGCAGACTGGATCGAAGATAAAGGAATCATTGGCGAGGAACAAGCCGGATTTAGAAAAGACCATTGCACTATTGATCATATCTTTACACTTTTTGCTGCTATTCAAAAACATCTAGCGTTTAACAAAAAACTTTACGTCGCTTCCATTGATTTTAGGAAGGCGTTTGATCTTATTTCCCATGCTAAGTTATGCCCTATCATGTTGAAGAACGGAATATCGGGTAAAATGTTAAGTGCTATTCAAAGCATGTACAAGGTGGTAAAAGCGTGTGTTAGATGCGGTAGTGGTGCAGGTCTGGTTGATTTCTTTTTCTGCGGTTGATTTCTTTTTCTGCCAGAAAGGCTTAAAACAGGGTGAAATCACAAGTCCTATGTTATTCTCAATCATGATAAATGAGCTATCACTTGACATATTCCACAACGGTAAACACGGGGTTCAGCTACACCCTGACATCGTTGAACTATTTATTATTAAAAATTTAGATAGAGAGTTTGTTAGTTACTGCCAATGACATTGACGAACAAAGCACATGACAAGACGCGATGCATTTCAACCTCTTGGGTCTTCTTCAGGCGAAAAAATAAATCACATTTAACATTTAGGATAGTACAAACAAAGAACGAAAAAAAAAATAACTCATCTGTTGTTGTCCATGTGGTGAGGAGAATAGCCGCTAGGCTATATATATTTATTATTCTTTTTGCAGACGATGTTGCTTTGCTTTCATACACAGTAAAGGGCCTACAACTCCAATTAGAATTACTGAGAAAAAAATGCAGATTCTCTTGATCTTTCGGTTAACCTGGAGAAATCCAATATTGTGGTGTTTAGAAATGGGGGCGATATATCTCGACATGAAAAATGGTTCTACGGTAAATCTGAAATGGAAGTGGTAAACTCGTACAAATACTTAGGCGTATGGCTGACTACTCGTTTAAGATTCTCACTCGCCATACAAAAACAGACAGAAAAGGCAAAACTAGGTATTGTGGAAAAAACTTAAAACGTTATGGAAGTTAGGAGATGTTTCCCCCTACATTTTCTTTAAATTGTTTGATGCCCAGATAAAACCTATCTTACTCTACGGATCTGAAATCTGGGGAATGTTAGAGCAAATGCACATTGAAAAGGCTCATACATTTGCGTTGAAAAAGTCATTAAATGTGGCGCCAAGAACACCAAATGACATGGTGTATGGGGAAACAGGTAGAGTATCAATAAGTATAGACGCAAAAACAAACGCTGTCCGATTTTGGATCCACCTCACAAGAATGAACAATGAAAGACTGCCCAAGAAAGCTTACAATATGCTTATAGATCTAGACAGCAATAACAAAACGTGCTGGGTATCAGATATCTGCAAGCTGCTTACGATGTACGGTTTTGGTTATGTGTAGGTTAATGGAGGTGTGGAAAATGTGCATTGGTTCCTAAGACTTTTCAAGGAACGTTTAACTGATTGCTGGAAACAAGGATGGTGCAGGAACATGACAGATATTCTATATACAAAACGTTTAAATCCGAGTTTGTATTAGAAGCTTATTTTGAGTGCATCAGAAATAAGCCATTAAGGGATATCTTCATACGATTCAGACATGGTAATACAGATATCACAACTCATAAATTCCGCTATTACCTAGATCTCTCCATGGACTTACGTTGTCCGTTATGTAACGTTCAGCCGGATGATGAATTTCATTTTCTGTTCTTCTGTCAGCGTACTGTACAACTGAGAACAAAATATATCTCACGTCACCTGACTCAAAATTCGTCAAAGGAATTATGAATTCTGAATAGCAGGAACTTATGAATGATATTGCTCGTTTTATCTATCATAGTATGAAATTAAGATTAGGTAGTCAAATTTCGTAAGTTAAATTACTTTTTTCTCTTTATTCTACTTGGGCTGATAGTCACGTATTCAATATCTTTACTGTGTGCGTGCATGCCTTTCTGTCGGCTGGATAGCATGTGTGTGTGTGTGTGTGTGTGTGTGTGTGTGTGTGTGTGTGTGTGTTGTGTGTGTGTGTGTGCGTGCGCGCGCACGCGTTTTGTACGTGTTTTTTGTGTGTAAGTGTTTATTGTGTGTCTGAGTTTGCTTTCAAATTAACGTTACAGTCTGCAATGCCCGACACGAATGATGTAGGAAATCCATTGTGATATGAGCAAATGCTTACGTAAGTAAACCATCTGAGTCTGAATCTCTCTCTCTCTCTCTCTCTCTCTCTCTCTCTCTCTCATCTCTCCTCTCTCTCTCTCTCTCTCTCTCTCTCTCTCTCTCTCTCTCCTCGTATTTAGAAATGGTGGACACCTTTCAATGCACGAAAAATGGTTTTATGGAAATGAAGAAATAAATGTTGTCAATTCTTATAGATACCTAGGAATGATATTTTCAACAAGATTAAGTTTGAATTTTGCTTGGGAAGAGGGAAGCAGAAAGGGTAGAAAGGGTGTAATTGAAATTTTGAAGTCATTGAAAAGGCTAAATTCTATTGACTGTAATCTATTTTGGAAATTATTTGATGCCCAAATAGAACCTATTCTTACTTATGCTGCTGAAATATGGGGTTTGTACTCTAATCAGAAAATGGAAAGAGTGCATACATATGCTATAAAACGTTTCCTTCATTTACCTTTACATGCTTCTAATACTATGCTATATGGAGAAACCGGCCGATATCCTCTGTACATAAGATCTTTCGTCAAGTGCATAAAATACTGGCTAAAAATTGTAAAATTGCCTCAGTCTCGATTGTGCAAACAAGCATACGACATGATGGTAATTCAACTCGCGAATGGCAAAGAAAATTGGGCCTATCAAGTAAAAAAAAGTATTATCTGTAAATGGTTTTGGTATTGTATGGATGTTACAGGGTGTTGGAAATGATAGACAATTTATTTCAGAGTTTAAAGACAGACTAATATGTTCGTATAAACAAAACTGGCATTCGGCTATTGAGAACAATGAAAAATACAGTTGGTTTTATTCATTTAAAAATCTTTCAAGCTGAAAAGTATCTATATATTATATCAGACAAATGGCATAGGATTAATTTTGCTCGATTTCGATTCAGAACCCTCGGATTTAATACAAAGAAAAGATGGTATCTGCCTGGGGCTTCCTCAGAATCTTCATGCCCTATGTGTGGTTATGATGTTGAGGATGAAAAACATTTCTTGTTCCACTGTACAGGATATGTAACATTACGGAACAAATGTGATTTTTTTCATACGGATTCAGCTCAAACTCATAATGTTATATCTATTCTACTTTCAAATGATGAAATGATTATCAAATCAGTTGCAAAATTTATAGCAGAGGCTCAGAAATTGCGAAAAGAAAAGATTAACTCAATATGATGCATAATCCATTAATATGATGAAGATAGAAGTGAATGTTCAGATACCATATGATAAAGTGGATGGTCGAATTTCATATATTTTTTTATTGCGTGCGCGTGCGTGTTCATCCACGTGTGTATATGTGTATGCATGGGTTTGGGCAGGTGTGTATGTGCGTGGGTATGTCTGCATCGGAGTGTGTGTGTGTGTGTGTGTGTGTGTGTGTGTGTGTGTGTGTGTGTGTGTGTGTGTTTGTGTTTGTACGTGTGTGTGTGCGTGCGTGCGTGCGTGTGTGTGTGTGTGTGTGTGTGTGTGTGTGTGTGTGTGTGTGTGTGTGTGTGTGTGTGTGTGTGTGTGTGAAATTGGGTGGGCTGGTGGATGAGTGCTTGGGATATGTATTTATGTGGTTAAATGATTATTATAACTGATTGAAGTTTTGTTAAGATATGTTTTCTAATTTTTCTATATTGATTTCATGTGCCAGCAACATTACTTTTTGAGTGTATTGTTACCCCCCTTGTCATCAGACCGTAATGGTAATGACAATAAAATATCGTGAATCTCTCTCTCTCTCTCTCTCTCTCTCTCTCTCTCTCTCTCTCTCTCTCTCTCTCTCTCTCTCTCTCTCTCTTCTCCCACCACCCCCCCACACACAGGAGGAAACTATTACATTTTCACAAACTTCAAGAAAGCATTCTGCAGAATTTATCAAGAGGAATTTTAGGCCACATAAACAAAAACAAAGAAACAGACAGACAACAACAGCAACAACAACACCACCAACAACAACAGCAAAAACAGCAACAACAACAAAATAAGCAGACACGAAATGCAGGCAAAAGCAAGTTAACACGTATAGTAATTGAAATCTGCAGTGAACATGCAGTGCATACATCGGAGAGTTGTTTGATACGTCAGTTGGTGTACTTCGACGCTGTGATCTATATCCTATACTTTTCAACATGACTTTGCACTCGGACAGACTGTCAGGACAATCAACTTTGAATGGAGAATCATCACAAAGCCCCGTTTTGATGACAGAATATATGACTTGTCAGGCGGTGAGAAATAACTCGTCAAGCTTTTTAACAAAATCAGGACAAAACATTGATCAACAAGATGTGTTTTGAAAATCAGGGTCGGAAGGACCAAGATGACTAACCACAACACTGTGATAGCTTTTAATACAGAAGCTGAGAATCACACTGCACTGACGTCGAATCCATGATTAGCAATGGGGAGTCAAACCAGAAGCCAACATAGGGCAGGCATCATCACTATGCAGACTGAATCTCATGAAGGAACACCATAATATCTGCATGAAACACATTATCAAGCTCATATTTGGCAATAGGCCATTGCACATATAACAGGGCTGTAAACAGATAAAAAGAAAGGTGTCAAAAGCGCACTTTCCTTTATGTATTCTATATTTTTTTGCTTGGTTTGAAGGCCTGTTTACCTGACACAACCAACTGCGATCTTAACATCGCTAATACTTTTTCTTCTAGTACATTCTGTCGGCTCTGCATGATCACAGTCCACAGATAAAGAAATGGGCTGAGAGCAGAGCTGAGCGGTAACCCAAATACAACAATAGAGTCACGGGTGTTGTTTAAGTCTGGAGACCCATTTGCAGCCATTACCATGATAAATCCAAGAATAAGCCAGCTGACGCTGTTCGTGGTCGCTATTTTTCTCACCAGATGCACTTCAAAATACACAGACCTTGCAGCAGAATTAAGCATAGTTCTAAATTCTGGTGTCCTTTTGTTAATCACAACTTGACCAACCGTAATTGCTAAGCATAATATGCAGTTAAGGATCAGAATGACATTTGACCACTGGAATTTTGTGTTTGACTTAAACTGAGTCAATAATGCTATGCGGCACAAACCCGAATGACCTTGAAGTCCCCACTGTGACAACCCAGGAAGAAATGGTACCAAAGACATCAGGGTTCCAGCACACCATGGTACTATGAAAGCTGATGTCTTCAGCGTATATGTGTCCTTTCCAAAACAAATGACGCTGATGTGAAGTACAGTGATGAACCCAATTATCAAAACTGACACCTCACTGGACAGATAGAAAAGAAACTCAGCCACCTTACAAGACAGGCTGTTGATCCATATCTTTTCAGAGTGAATGTAACGATCACTTAATATCTCACTAGCTGCTGTGACAATACTGATGTGATATCCCATACACCATTCAGTAAACAGCAAGTTAGCGATCATCAAAGAACTGTTTTCAAAACCTCCTTTGACTGTAAATAAACTGATGAGACAAACCAAGTTTCCTATTGTGGAACACACACAGACCACCCAGAAGAAAACTCTGTATAGTTGGGTGGGAATCAGCTTTGGGCATGAAGGAAATACAGTGTAAGGAGCTGAGCACTTTATTTTTTCCGACTGTTTTGGAAGTAAGTTCTCACAGCAGAACCTGTAATTTGATGCAAAAATATTTTGTAAATGATCTGACGCTGACAGCAAATCTAATGGGAAATCAGTAAGTGGGATAAATCTCATGTCCACTTCAAGCAGGCGTGGAATGTTTTTAAAACCTGAAGATCCAATTATTCTAATGGCTGAAGAGGAAACATTTAAACGTTCCACTAGGGGCAAGAATATAAACTGTTCACAGTTCAGTGTGTCAAGATGTGTTTCTGATACATCTATTAGCATTAGTGAATAATGTATATCTTTTGGTGACACGCCTATTGTGTTTGACTTGATGGGGTTTCTTGCTAACCGTAAGATATTCAAGTTTTGTAGCTCGAGAAAACTAGAAATGTCAAGATACTTTAATTGGTTATTTGCAAGATCAATGTACTGTAGGTTGGGGAGCTGTATGCCAGACACATTAGAAACATGACAACTGGCTAGAATAAGACGAATGCTATAGGTGTTGGTCTTAAAATCATACAGTGACATCCCTGACCCTGTGGCGTCCACATATCGTAGCTGTGAGAAACGATCAACAGGAAACGTGTTTCTGCAAAGGAAGGAGTGGCCTTGACATACACAACCTTCAGGACAGGTCATGTCGCATATCAGTTCATCATCTCGTTGCGGACACTGGCCCCAGCCATCACACAGATGATCTTCGTGCAGACAAATTGCAGATGCTCGACACTGGAACAACCCAGAACATCGAATCGTATTGCAGTCTCGCTCATCCTCTCCATGAACACAGTCAGAGAATCCATTACACCGAGTGTAGACAGGAAGACAGTACAGCCATTCTGATGTACAACGATAATGAGTGGCAGGACAAGGTTCTTCAGGTTTCATCGTCTGCTGTGTAAAGTAACCAGTGCCATCCAGGTTAATGTAAAATCGCTGTGTCATCTTCACATCTCTGAAATACATGCAGTCTGCGCACAAAGCCGAATTCTGCTGCTGGCAACTAACCTCATCAGAATCATCCAGACAATCAGAGTGCTCATTACAATGCTGACTAGGCGATGCACACTGGCCATTTGAGCACTTGAAGCCTCGGCACAAAGGATGCTCACAAAAGGACTCATCAGTATTATCTGGACAGTCCTGTATGAAGTCACACACCAAAGTGTAATGTATTGATTTGACATACTCAATACAACTGAACATTGGAAGTGCACACGTCGTATTTCTCTTTGCTGATACCACATCTTCCTGATCAGTATTCAATTTCGGGAATGCAGAACCTTCAGAATTATATGAATTCTTACAGTAACGGTCGAGGTTACAATGCATAAAGCTGTGGATCACGTGACTGTGTGAACAAGTGCGTAAATCCTGTCTGGTGTGTGTGAAAGTGGGCTGTGCGGACTCTGATTTGTCTGGTGCAATGTTACGAGGAAACACACCCTGTGGATCTAATCTGAATTCGCATAGTGCTCCGTGCAACCGGGCCACTTCCGTTAAACCCGAGGATTCGAGACGCAGATCCACATTCTTCCTTGAAATAGTATGTTCGGAATGTCTATGGTATGTGAGGTGATTCTGATTGAATATAATTGTATTATCAGACCACCTAGGGAATCTGCTATATATAAAAGGTACCAGGTGCCAGCCTGAAGTGTAACCAAAAGTAACTGAAAATGTACAATAATTTTTGAAAATAGGTAGTGAGTCTTCCAGTTCTTTTCTAGTTTTGACGGAAGCAAGTTGCTGGCCGTGTTTCTTGCATTCATGGGATAAATGCATAGTGAATGAAAGAGTGTCTAACATGACTAGCTTGAAACATTTGTTAGTTGAAGCCACCATCCCCTGACATCTGGGACCACTGAAGGGACAGTGTTCTGTTTCATCCCGTCCATCTTGACACTCTGTCTTCAGATTACACTGCAGAAAGTGATTAAATTTGAAGTAATTAATCACAGAACAGTTGAACAACCCACTTCGCAGTTTATAAGGATGTGTAGAGACGCAGAAAGCAGAAAAGGCCATTTTGACAAAATTTAGTCCTAAACCTTCGTGAAGAAAGTGAATTTGGATATATGAGGCAAACAATATGGACGCTGGCATGGAACGCTCAGTACACACATGAGTACTGTAATCTTGAGATGTATTTTGGTTTCTGTATGTCAATCGCAACGGACTGCTATCACGGCAAGGGAAAAGGCTGGATGACTGCAGAACACTGACCATGACGACATGTTCGGAGTGTAGCGTCAGCTCTGTGCTAAAAGGAATCTTGTCACAAGTATATGGTATGTTTATATATCCAGAATGTTTTGTCATATTTTGTAAAAATAAATTATTGTATTTCACTGCTTGTAAATTGATTGTAGCTGGCGGTTTATTCACGATTACTATCCGCATTGAATTCGCAACTGACTGAAAAAATAAATCTTGAACTAAACTATAATCACATGTCAATTCTAACCAAGGAAAACATGCCCAGCTTACAGCACTGTATCTCTGTTTTTTTAACAGCATATCAATTCTCCAAGTGTTTCTTTCAGTGACACCACACCAGAATGCTGACCGTTGAACGTGAGCACGCACATACATACCCTGTCTGACTTTCACGTGCAGTGTACAAAAAACTGTGGAACCCCCACACAAACCATACACTACTTCCTGATTCTCTGTGAAGCTTACAAGGGTGTCGAACCTACAGTCAGATACATTTTTCTGTAGAAATGTGGTGCCTGTAATGTTCTGTTTCAAGAAATAGCCTACACCTGGACAACCATCACCAGTCTTCAGAGATGCAGGTATAGCATCTTTGCTGATGTTACAATTTGTGATACACGCTGCACAGAATATGAATATAGCAGATCACATACAACACTGACAACACATACTTTGTTTTGTTTATTCCTCTGCGTCCACTCTCAGGACTGTCCTCCAGTTTTCTAAACTGTCTGTATGGCATGATGTAACAGATTGTCTTTCTTTTGTGCTACTGTAAGTTGACTTCCCCCCTCTGTCTATCACCTTCAACAGTCCTCTGAAGGACTATTTCAGCAAATGCTATTGGATGTTGTTACATGTCCATAGAACGTTTTTTCCTTCTTTTTGTCTAAACATAGATTTCAGTATGGCCCACTTGCTGCCTGATTTTTTTACGCACTTGTCGATGGGTGATACGATCGGCATATCTGATGTGTCTTTTCTTGTGGTAACATTTCACTTCCATGGTTTTGATTCTTCTCTCAATATCCAATGTAAGGTCCATTTCTTGCATGCTTAGAGGAAGCTAGAAGATACCAGTACACATGCTAACTAGTGTCCTGGCCGCTTCTACAGTCTTTTAGTTGACTTTGTCTCACCTGACCCGTTTAGGATAGGACCTACCCTCTCATACAGAAGAAGTCAGGAACTCACAGCAAAAGTTTAACACCACAAAGAAAACTTTATTAACTAATTAGCAACACATAACAAACAACAAAATATAGTTTTAAAAAAATACAGGGATAAGCGATGATATGAGGGATATGAAATGAGAGTAATCAGAATGAAATGAACGCTGGAGGTGACACCCGGACCTGTTGCTCAGCTGCAATAATAGCAATGATAACAAAAGAAGGGCAATGGTGACAATATGTTACAGTAATGATTGCATGGGGGATGAAAATATCAAATTACAACACCCAAATAACAATGCCAGTGCACACATCAACCATACACCAATAGAACACCCAATATATCCAACTTCAGCAGAGCACAAAACTTATTTAGGAACTGGCGCTGCTTAATGGTTTATATATAACAGACTGGCCAGTATTGGTAGCTCTCGATTCTGGTCACAACACTATACTGACAAAAATCACGTTGCAGTGGTTCCTCCCCCCACCCCACATTCACAAATTGCTGATGTCACTAAGATATGCACAGACAACGGGATGATGATCTCCCTTGACTACCCGCACTGTAAGCGTAGAACGGTAATGAAGGGCAGAATCAAGAGAGGGCGATGGATGATGATGGGTGACCGTTTACGATGCGATGATCTCACCTTGCCACCCTTAACCGCAGGCAGTAGAGTGGTGTCGTAGGAAGGGCAAGGCTAGGGGAATGATGAAGAAGTAGGCTAGAAGGAAGAATCACTCCAACCTGAGTGGTGAAGGTGTAGGCAGGGCGAGGAAGATTCCACCCTCTCCCCTCTGCAGAATCCCACCGGACGACCCAACAGCAACCGGGATGCAGAAGCGCCGATCAGCAACAGCCGACTCTGGTGACGCAAGGACCCTGCGTTCCCGCTTGCCTGGCTCCGGTCCGCAGTCTGGTGGGGAGATGCTGGCCGCTATCTGCCATCCCAGACAGCAGATTCACGCACAAAACATCAGGCCTGAAACGCCCAGTGTTAAAAACTTCACTCCTGATATAAACAAATAAACCCTTTAGCTCTTATTCAACATTCTTCTTCTCATATCCTTTCTCACACAATTCCCTTCCTAACTCAACGAAAATGAAACCACGGTCCTAATAATACCACGGCCAAACATAAACCTTCACATTAAGAACTCACAAAACTATTATCCAGAACGTAGCACATTCCAGTACCGAATCACTCAATCAGTTATACAGATCTAAATAACAAAATAGATGAAACGCAACTGTAACTGTGCAAGGTGATGAATGAAAGGATGATCTAAATTAAAGGCAAATGAAAAATGAGCATGAAAAATACATCAAACCCCACCAACACCTTCCCCTCTCGCTTCATTCCCCCTTTTCCATCCAAGTTTTTCCCCTCCCTCCCTTTACCACAAAACACAAACTGCACAGAACGCCTGAACAACTATCACTATCACAAAAAAGCAAAAACCTTTTATCCTACAAAAAATTGCTTAATGGAAGGCACCACTTCCCATGATGACTGTGCGAACCCCACACAAAAACTGCGGCAAAGATTTCGAGTAACAAAACAGTTACTACAATACCATCCAACAGGGTGTTACACGTCCAAGCTCATCATTGCATCTGACAGATCCAGGGGCCTCCCCAGTTCAACACACACAGAGCGACGCCTCCGGATGAACACAGCGCGCCATACAAAAATTTCAAACAGTACACTTTACCGGCGGCACGCTACTCAGCAGAACACACACACAGCGCTATGAACGCTCACCCAGATCTAACATAGATCCAAGACAAAATATGTGTGGCGACACACACACCCACTAAGACAAAACTCCCCGTTTTGTTACACCATCAGGAGCGGTACTTCTTTTGTCGTTAGAACTCAATTGCACTCCTCCTTACGGAATTCTACTGAGGTAGTCAGCGCCGACATTATCTTTGCCTGGTATGACTCTGACATTGAAAGAGTATTTTTGAAGCCTCACGATACCGTGTTGCATAATCAACCATGACAAGTATAATGTAGCCCCTGTGAGATGGTGGAGAGATGGGGCCAACGAGATTGACAGCAACACGCCGAAAGGGTTCATCTATAAGGGACATTCTTTCCAGTGGAATTTTGCATGCAGTCCCCTTAGGCGCGGTTCTTTGACAGACGTCACAGGAAGCACAAAATCTTCTAGGCCTAATGTCAGAACACATGCCCGGCCAAGTGGCCAGACATAGCAGTTTCATGAGAAATGCGGAGAACTTCACTTCGGAGAGGTTCGGGTACTACCAGCTGACTGTATGACCCTGTGGGTCCAGAGTAAACTCGGTACATCAACCTCTTCTTCTTCTCAAAGTGCGTTGTACCATTCTTGACCTTCAACCTTTCACCTGATGTGATGTTCTCAGAGACTTTCTTCAAGGTTGAAACTACCTGCTGCATGCGACCTACATCAACCGGGCCCACATCCCCAATCAATTGCTTTGGCGCTGGCTGTGGGTTCTCCCTTGATCCCTTCCTCCGGGCATGAGCACGGGTTTCAACCGCTGCAATGTTGGTCTCAACAGCATCTGTCTCAGTACCATACACAGGCACTGTATGTTCCTTGCCAGATTCAGTTTCCACATAGTTCCCTACAATGACATGAACTAATGGGTCATCCAACACTATGGCCAAGACACGGCCACTGAAAAAGGGTGAAGATAGTGTAACGTAGGCTGTGTCACAAAAAACCTGGTGTCCTGCCATTGCAAGGGTGACATGTTTTGTCTTCTCGGCAAATCTTTCTGGAGGAATGAGTTTCCTGTCCACAATCAATGAATCTGCACCAGTGTCACACAGCGCCTTTACCTTGACTCCATTCACGGTCACAGTACAGTGGGGGTCAAACTCCTTCTGGCTGCATGACTTGCACAATGATGGATCTTCTTCCTACTTTGTTGAGCTAGCTTACAACTGTGGCTGCCTGCTTACATTCTTTCTTCATGTGCCCTGGTTTTTTGCACTTAAAGCAAAGTCCCTTTTCCTTTGCCTCTTTCAATGTGACTCTTGACTCAGAATTTCCTGATCTGCAGTCATGAACAATGTCATTGCCCTGAGCACTCCTCCTAACTGACTGTGGCTTCTTGGTTGACTTCTTTGCCTCCACTATGATATCTGCAGCCTCAGCTGCTTCAACAACAGTCTTGTGGAAATCCATAGGCACGGAAACTGAACGGCAGCGGAACAGCACCGGGACGAAATGTGCGGTATCGCAAGTGGCAACTTCATGGTTTGAATCCATAGACACGGTACGGCACAGCAGGTTTGCGCCTTTTTTGTTTTGTTTCGATGCATTAGCAGCATGGCACCTGCCCAGTCAAAACTGTAAGTTCGTGAAACAAGAGGGATTACTGCTGATGATTTGGCTCCTGGTTGCTCCACACATTGCGTATGAGCAGAGCATCTCTGTGCTCAGGCAGCGAAACATTATAAAGTACGGGATTGTCCCGTACAAGTTCCACAAGTTTTTCAATGGTCGCCTTATCTTGACACGCCAGCATTGTCTTGGAGAAGAAAGTGCCCACAATGCAACGTGGCATTTTTCGCGGGAATATTTTAGGCGCCACGCCCACATTTTTCTCTGCGGCACCTCTGCGGCAGCGGCAGAATCGCTCCTGTGTCCGATTAAAAAAGTGCCGCTGGGGTACCGCAGAACTGCCGGTGCCGTCCCGCTGCCGTTCCGTACTAATGGATTCAGACAATGACATTTCTGTTTGAGCGATCTGTACCGTCCCGGTGCCGTTCCGCTGCCGTTCAGTTTCCGTGCCTATGGATTTCCACCTTTAGGCTGGCGCTCTTTCACCCTGATAGCGATACCAGTTGACAAACTTTCCATCGGCTGCTCGCTGACAA
Source organism: Conus ventricosus (assembly GCA_018398815.1). NCBI lineage: Eukaryota > Metazoa > Mollusca > Gastropoda > Neogastropoda > Conidae > Conus > Conus ventricosus. The sequence goes on from CM031627.1 coordinate 46,681,026, forward strand.
TCAGGTCCTTGAGATCTTCTTTATTTTCAATGTGTTTGCCACAAAGGCATACCCACTTCCGGAAATAGCTCTTCAGCCTCACTACAAACTGAGTAAACGACTCGCGAGGCTCCTTCCGAGCATCCCGAAACTTTCTGCGATAGCCTTCTGCTGTAAGACCAAACCTCTTCAATAATGCCGCTCGTAGCTGATCGTAGTCGTTCTGTTGCTGTATGGGCAGTGCAAAGAACACAGGCCTCATATTACCACATAAATATGGCAGAAGCCGACTCAGCCAGGTGTTCTTTGTCCACCCTTGAAATGCGGCATTCCTTCAAACTGATCCAGATATTCATCAACTTTGTCTTTATCATCCAAAGGGTTCAGCTTTACCCCTTCGATCTTCTTTCCTGTCTTCTCGCGTTCTTCCTTCTCACGTTTTTCTCTTGCTATCCTTTCATTCATATCTTCTCGTCGCCTCTTCTCTTCTCGGTCATGTCTCTCTCTTTCTCTATCCATCAAGAGCGGCCAACGCTGTTGCTCATCCTGTCTACGTTGATCTTCCCTTTCTTTCTCTTCCATCAGTCGACGGTCTTCCCTTTCTTTCTCTTCTATCCACCGACGGTCATCCCTTTCTTGCTGAGCCTGCAGAAAGTGAAGAAACATGGCGGTGGTGTCCATGGACTGGGTTGACTGTAGCTGAGAGCCATCCTGTAGCCGACCTATGCCCTCCTTGCTCTTTGACCCATCACTGACCAAGCTACCCCTTCCCCTCCCTCTTCCAAGAGAACCATCTTGGTGTCGCAGAGGTATGGAGTGTGTTGGTGCCACAGTAGCCATGCCCTGATCTGATTTACCAACCCTTGCCATGGATAGTGTAAACATAGCAACTGAGAATCCAGCTAGTAACAGCACAGCCCAACAACCCAGAATCTCAATACACTTCCAAATAATCAAAATGATTAGATACCTCAAATTCTGACAAGGAATGTTCTCACTACAGCAAAGTCTAACCACAAATACTATAGCTGTCACAATGAAAATTCACAAAAAAACACATAACATGGAAGACGTTACACCCTTCCCAGAAACCCAACCCTGAGTTCCTGAGCGAAATGATTACAAGTTATCCCGCATCTCCACCAAATGTCGTGCCTGACCCGTTTAGGATAGGACATACCATCTCATACAGAAGGAGTCAGGAACTCACAGCAAAAGTTTAACACCACAAAGAAAACTTTATTAACTAATTAGCAACACATAACAAACAACAAAATATAATATTAAAAAAATACAGGGATAAGCGATGATATGAGGGATATGAAATGAGAGTAATCAGAATGAAATGAACGCTGGAGGTGACACCCGGACCTGTTGCTCAGCTGCAATAATAGCAATGATAACAAAAGAAGGGCAATGGTGACAATATGTTACAGTAATGATTGCATGGGGGATGAAAATATCACATTACAACACCCAAATAGCAATGCCAGTGCATACATCAACCATACACCAGTAGAACACCCAATATGTCCAACTTCAGCAGAGCACAACACGTATTTAGGAACTGGCGCTGCTTAATGGTTAATATATAACAGACTGGCCAGTATTGGTAGCTCTCGATTCTGGTCACACACTATACTGACAAAAATCACGTTGCGGTGGTTCCTCCCCCCACCGCACATTGACAGCTATATTATAAATAAACATCATCATTATGGCTCTTAAGGAAAAGAGTTGACGACTATGTTAAACAGTACCACTCACAATGAAACATCAGAGAACTATAAAAGGGGCATTCTGGCTCACCCGGTCTCAACCAGTTTCGACCGGGTGACTCCAGAATGCCCCTTTTATAGTTCTCTTAAGCAAGACTTCAATAACCAAAAAATAACAACCCTACAAACAAACATACTGTGCAGGATTATCCGTTTTCAATACTAATTTACTAAACTTTTCAGATTTCAGTTTTTGCTTAATCCTATGTTTTTCTTGATCATTCTCAATAACATCATTTTCACGCATACATTCATCAAATGCGTCTCTGTCTTTCATGTGAAATAAAACTACAGTCTTTAACTGTTCTCTAAAGTCTTTTAAAACCGAGTTATATTTTTGACATAAAATCCACACACTTATCCCAGCATGTCTTCCGCTAAAGGCTAGTTTTGACAAAGTTTTTGTTTTTTTTAACTATGTCTCTTTCTGCCGAACAGTCATCTATAATAAATAGTGTCTGCGTTCCCTCAAACAATCTATAAAAGTGTTCTAAACATTCACTCAGTTTATTGCTAGGATCAACTAAAAATATGTCATCATCTGTCCATATAAACCTTCTATCATGATATGCTTTGTTCCATTTAAGTGTTGGACAGAAAATCACAATATAATCAAAATTATAGCGATAAACTGTTTGTAATAGGTCGAGGACAAATATTGTTTTTCCACAACCAGTCTGCCCACAAATTAATGAACAATGAGGGGTTTTTGTCATAAAGTTTAACTGCTCCATAGTTTTATGACAGAATTTAATCTAATCCAGTTATTGTTTTTATCATGCTCTCTGTCAAAACTTATTCAGTATAATAAAACCCTATAAGGTCTAAATGTGTAAGATTAATCCAATTCAGTGCTGTAAGATTGTTTCTATTTAGACTAATATTGATTTTGTTGCTTGTTGTTATGACCTTAATATCCTCGCCATTGTGAAGAACGACGATGGTAACTTTAAGTTTTTCAACGTCTAAGTTTTGCCAGCTAATTAGAATTCCTTTTAAAAGGACGTCACTGACGCCCACAGCCCCATTCCTCGCCTCATCTTATAAGACAGAAATTTCAAATATCATTGTGAACGTGTCTCCTAATTTCATTTGTGGAATGAACTGTAATTTTGTAGAAGCATCTTTCAAAACCGTTTCTCTTCTGTGGAGGATGTACTGTTTTTCCCATACGGCGTTATTTCAATCTCTTTCCGACTATTGTCCTCTGGCATAAGACTTATATGTAAAGGGCCAGAGTTGAGTGCTTTTCTGAAACTTTTTTGACGGCTAAAAAATGTAAATGGGCTTATGAATTCAAATTTTATTTCCCATTCTAAATATGGTTCTAAGTGCCATTTGCTGTCAGGTTTTCGAACTATTTTATATTCATACTGGCCAGCATTATTTGCTTCTACATTGCGCAGTTGCTCTAGTTTAGGAAACTTTTTGTTGTCTCGCCAACCTCTTTGCGTTTATAATCGCCATCTTTAGTGTACTCAAACCCATACAAAGCGCCTATCTCACCATTCTGTTCAAAGTCCGCAACGTCTGCAAGGTCTTTTAATTCTAAAGTTATACACCTCACAGGCGCTAATGTAACTCCGGATTCTTCTGGCCCACGCGACATTTTTTAGTACAGCTTATTATTTTATTTCCAAAACAATATGCAGGTTATCACATTTCACGACTTTCCCTGTTTTGTCTGCGATTTTTATATTAAATGATCTGACCCTCCCACAAACTAATCTTTTAAACTGTAAATTAGGGAATTGTATAATTTCATAATCGCAATATGCAGCTTTCCCTGATGGAAGAGCCCTTAAAACAGCTGAGGGTCTTCCATCATATAAGTTTTCATCAGTGCTCAGCTCATCCAAATGAACATAGAGTAATGAATGTAATGCAAGATCGAGCGGATTTTCTCCCTCATAAGTAGTTTTGTTTGGTGTAACTCTAAATCTATAATTGTCAGCTGCAAAGCCTAACATTTTAGCTAGCTCTTTATCAAAATAGTAACCTCCTTCTTCTTCAGGCTTGAATGTTAACATTGTTTTTAGATTTGCATTGTTAAGTTTGAGAGTAATGTCAAAGTTACTCATTGCTTCTTTTAGTGAGCAAAACCCGTAATAACCATCAGGTATTGTTAACTGGCTAACTTTAGCCCCTGTTTTGTCAACTTTTAGAACTTATTATTCTCCTTGGATTCAGTTATATTAAACCATACGACTTTGTAAAATATTTCATGGAGCGCGACCGTTTTGGTTCCGCATTCGTTATCAATAGCATGTTCTAAAAACGAAGGACGGTCTTGAGTTGTTATTGTTACAAACATTTTTTAAACGAAATAAAAATGAGTGCATTTAAATATACTGATGCAAAATATTCTGCTGGGCCGCACTACAATCTTAAAAATATAACAACTGACACCCTTGACATTTCTGTGACTCAGTCTGACACCTTTCAAGTAAAGGTGAGTACTCCATTAGCCAAATATCTTAACCCTCCTATTAAAAAAGACTACATCCCAAAAGTGTGGTTCAGTCATCCGATGCAGTTTTATCAGAACCAGTTAAACTTTGCTGTGTTTTGTGCATCAACTGGGTGTGGAGTGTCGTATGCTGATCACTTAAATCATCCCGATCCTTTGGTGAGGTCAGTGTACAGATTTAATTTCTATTACACCTTCAGACGTATTTTGACTGAACTGCAAGCACCATTACCAAATGACAAACCGTTTAATCCATTTAGCAACAGAATAGACATGAAGGCTTTTGAAAGGATCTGTAACGAATTTAATATTAAGGCTAAGACAGACTTTAGACAAAAGTCGGATCTTAATCACGGTCTAGGCACCCCTTATTTTTGGGGCGTGCACAGAAAGTATAAATATGACTGGAATCCCCCTTACACATCTTTCTCTTCAGGCACAGCTGTTCACCTAGGGTCCATAGAGCAAGAGCATAAAACAGCATGGACAACATTTATCTTGGACACTTCTAAGGGCCTAACTAAAGCAGGAATAGAACGAATAAACGACTCTATTCGTACTTACGTTTGGTGTTTGCTAGGTTCGCAAGCACAAGCGAGATCGAGCATAACTGATCCTTCTACTGGTTTTGATGCACAAAAACAATACTTAGCAAATTTAGAGGACGCCATTAATTCTACAGTTGATTTGCCTTCAAGTATAAAAAGGTACCAAAATGTTTTACAATACGCAAGATCGAAAGTAGACTTTGCTGTTGGCACAGGTTTATACATGCTGCCTTCTGACCTCAGGCTCCAGATAGGCACAATAATAAACTACAATAATGAAATCCTTGTGGCAGGCAATGAACAGAAAGTTGGGAAAAACAAAATAAATTCTGAGCCAGTAATATTGCAAGCAGTAAACAAACAAGTCGACCCCCCAAGAATAAGTCATCCAATCCCCAAGGCCCAAAGCCTAAAGGCCGTTGATATAAAAAAAAAATAACGACCATGAATATGAAAAGACAGCGCTTGTTCTTGGATTAACTTGCTTAGGATTACTTGGTCTTTATTTTACTAAATATTAACCCGACTATTAAGAGAACTAATGTCCATAAGTGCTCGGCCATAAAGCCAACTACTTTGCCTGCAGTAGACAAAAGCCAGCTAACGACACTCCCTAATATACCTGGTAAAGCGTCCACGGCTTTACCGGCTAATTTTTTTTAATAAATCCGCAAGATGATCAAGCTGTTTTTTTACCCATGATTTATCAGGTGGAGGCGATGGCGGTGGAGGCACTGGGCGTTGTTCGCCGCCGCCTGTAATAGCCACCACCAGTGTACTTATTGCAAATCCTAAGGCCGTTATAACGCTTACTAATGTGACTCCTTGCTCTCTAAACAACGTTCGGATTCGTTCTGCTAGCGTCGTGTCTTCATATAAAATTCTTTGGATAGTTTCTCTTATTCTGCTCACTTGAGTTCGTAATTGTTCTCGGTTAGTAGACAAAACTTCTAGTCTTGCTGATCTTTCTTGCTCAAGATCTTTTAGTCTTTGGGTTATTCTTTCTTTAACACCAGGCCCTAAGTTGGCGTCATCAGCCTCAACACGTTTTTCTTTTTCTCTTTTTATATGCTCATCTATTTCACCCAGTTTTGCTAAATTGTTTGTTAATTCGCCTCTGATGCTTCTCAAGCATGATCAAGGGCCGCTATTTCTCGCATGGGTAGCGGTGAGTCGTGTATAGTCTTTAATGCTGTTTCTTCTGAAAAACTGGTTTCTGCTTCTATTGCATTTATTAATTCGTCTGCGATTGATTTAATTCTTTAAGTTCATGTTTGCATTTGGTTATCTGTCGGGAGTTCCTGCAGTGTGTTTTGAAGTTTGAAAACTGCCTCCGCCTTAATTTCGGTCTAACAAGACCAAGGCGATTTTGATCTTTCACACTGAGTCTTTGTATAATTGTACTCTTGGCTAAAAACTTTGAAGGGTCTGGTTTAGTTGTAAGCCGAACAAGTTGTCCTTGTTCGTCTTTAAAATACAAATGGCCATTTCATCTCGTTCAAAATCATTAGGGTCTAAAACTTCGGGAGGTTTTATGTCTAAATTTTGGTACAATGATCTAACATGGCTTTCTGTTAATTCACGCCGCAATGAGGCCATTGAGCGATGCTGTGTCAAAGGAGTCATTTCACTCGCGGCGTCCTTCAGGATCAGAAACATCATAATCTTCTTCATCTTCAATGCCCGCCATGTTTTTAAATAATTAACTTTTTATTTTGTTTTATAAATATGTCACAAGTATATGGCTCGATTCTTGACCCGCATAGAAAGCTGAAAGAACCTCATGGCGTGAAGGGAAATAAACGGAATTTACTGTTCCAAATAATCCATCTACTATTGATGCAGATCAAATTCTTACTGTCAGATTTCCAGACTTAGGAGTGGATGATTTGATTGTGCCAGGTCTGCACGGCTTACTTTCAAAATAGAACTCGCTTCAACAACAGACCCAACCTGAACAGTTGTTCAGAATCTGGGGCGGGCAATCGTTAAGAAAATTTCTGTAAAACTTGAGGGGAAAGAAGTATTTTCTTTAAACAATGCAGACATATTTTTAACCTATTCTGATCTATGGCTAACGCGATTGAAAGGGGAGATCTTGCGTTTCAAGGAATTGGTAATGAAGAAGCACTAAAACTTAGAATAGGCGCCGAACTCGCCTCAGGTGATAAAAGCAGCAAAAGTCTTTAGCTGTAAGTTTATGCGTTTGGAAATCGCTTTTCCATTCTTTAGATTTTGAGTTGTTAAAGCGCATGCCCATTACTTCAAGGGGTATTAAAAGACAGATTGTCATACGAACTAACTTTTAATGATACAAACGTGTTATCAGATCATAGACACCGAAGCAAAAGTACAGCATTTCTGACATCCTCGTTGAGTTTGATGTTGTTAGCAACTCTAATTTAGCATGGCTGATTTGGGCACCAATATGAGTCACAATTAGTAATATATTACGAAGCAGTGCGTCATCATTCAACATATCCTAAAAGCAGGGCGACGCTATATGGAATTTTAATCTTAGTGTCGCAGTAAAATCGCTTAAGGTATTTTTATTGCTGTGCGAAGATGAAGAACCATTCGCAAGAGCAAGTGAAAAGTTTTTTAATCCAAAAATAACGAAAGTACAATGTTCGATTGATGGTAGTCCTAACCAAATCTATGCTAGCGGACTTAGTCCTATCATCATTTTGGCGAAATAAGAAAATTGTTTGGGGGTGGGAGGGGTAGAAGTCCAACAGCAGACCTTGCGTCTAAAGATCTACACCTTCACAGTGTTAGGCTTGATGATTATTTAACATCAAAATACGGTTTATGGATTGACCTAAGGTCAACAGAGGATAATCAGTTGCATGGAAGTGGGAGAGATGTTAGAGACATAATAAACATTCAAATTGATAAAGAAAAAGAGGCTGTTTAAACCGCTTAATGTACATTTGTTTTTATTATATGATGCACAGCTAAATATTGAAGCTAACAGATTTAAAGATGTAGTATACTAAATTATTTTTTCATTTTATAAAAAGCATGTCTGTTCAGGTTTATCCAAATGTGCCTACAGCACGGAGTTGCCAAGAGAAGAGATAGTAGAAAACCCTAGCATAAAAACCTTTAGATTAACAAACATTACACAAATGCAACAAAAACTAGAGCAGGACCTTTCAAAATACAGCAAAACCAAACGAAGGTATTCTGCTGCCTTTAATGCTGTTACATATGTTAATACTGGAACATCGACTATTAGTGCTCTATCAGCAGGAACGAGTGTAGGCCTCTTAGCAACAGGCGTAGGTGCACCCGCAGCTTTACTCTAGGTGGTTTGTCTTTAGCTCTTGGCCTGTGTTCATTAGCCGTAAGTGCTGCTGGCAAAAAATTAAAAACTAAACTTCAAAAGCACACAGCTATGGTTCAACTAATAACAGCTAAACTTAGTTCCTTTAAGCTGATTATAAATAAAGCACTAGCTGACTCAAACATCACGGATGAAGAATTTAATCGTTTACAGGCCGATTTTGATGACTATAAAAGACAAAAGTTTGATCTTCAAAGAAAGGCGAGGGCAAGTTTTTCTCAACAGCCAGACGCCGAGCAGATAAAAAAGGAATGCTTAAAAAAAGTAAACGAAACATTAAACTCTGTTCTAAACAGCTCGCATTAACAACGCCAAAGGGTGTTTATACTTTAGTTTATGAGTCCAAGCACAAAAGACCGTTGATATTGATTCTGATTAATTATTTTTTTTTAATTTAAATAAAGTTTGAGTTAGAAAAGGAAACTCAACATGGCTAAGATATATGAAGGACCAGACGAATTGTTTGAACGAATGCAAGAAGATTTATCAAGAGCGCTGAATGATATTGATTTAGAAGTCATTGATCCAACAAACGTACAGGCAAGTGTTGCTCATGCTATTTCTCAAGTTCCGGGTAAACTAACAATAGACCCGCCAGTTAAAGTAATGTTAGCTGTTTTAATAGACTATATAACAATAAATGAAGAAAATCTAGAAGTCTGGGTCTCGACTAAACAACAGACTATTCTTTCTCATAATGACTTAACACCGGTTGGGCAGACGAACTGCTTACACAGTTTGATGTGGCCGCTGAAGAAGCCAAAATGAGAGGCTCTGGCTGGTCAGAGGGCGAAGTCTTAGAGATTAGATTAAAACAGGCTAAGTATGCGCCGATTGTAGGCAAGGCTTACATTCCACTACCTCGAGAGTTGGTTTCAAAGAGAGCAGTTCTAAACATAAAGAATACAGACGACAAATGTTTTATGTGGTGTGTTCTCGCAAGGCTGCATTATATCCGCAAAAACGCAGAGAGAGTGTCTAACTATCACCTTACATCAATGATCTTAACTTTAGTGGGGTGTCCTTTCCTGTTAGTGTAGATCAAATTGATCAGTTTGAAGAACAAAACAAACCAATAACTGTCAACGTCTACACATGGGATGAGGAAACAAATTTGGTGCCTATTAGAGTGTCTAAAGACAGCCCAACAATAGGTGATCCAGACAAAAGCCATGTTGACTTACTACTGATGTTTTCACCAGCGGGGCTACCACATTACACATTGATACGAACAATGAGTAGATTATTGAGTTATACTACAAAAAACATAGCAAACAAGAATTCTGCAGAAAATGTTTAACAAGACTTCCATCTGTTCAAGCTGCTAGCGAACATAAGAAACATTGTATCGGCCCAGTTGACTGTCATACGGAACTAATTACGCCCCCAGAAGGTAGTAAAGTTAGTTTTAAGAACTGGAAACGGATGCAAAATTCTCCATATGTTGTTTACGCAGACTTCGAATCACTCATTGTTCCTTATGAAGGACCAACCCCACAGAAACTCCCAAAAACAGCCTTTGTGAGAAATCATCAGATTTGTTCATTTGCCTTCATTATTGTCAGATCGGATGGCGCTCATTCAACGCCAGAATTATACAGAGGCCCAAATGCGGCTAGAAGATTTTTACAGCGCATGCAGCAAGTGCGCAATGACTGTTCTAATAATCTGAATTTATCTGAAATCATAATGACTCCTGAAGATCAACAGCAGTATGACTCAGCCACTCACTGTTGGATTTGCGTTTAGAACTCAGTGAGGACGCGAATCCGACAGTAAGAGACCATGATCACATTAGTGGAAAGTTCAGAGGAGCAGCACATAGTAAATGCAATCTTCAACTAAAGTTTGATCCTAAGACATGGAAGCTGCCCATCTTCTTTCATAACTTGCGAGGTTACGACTCCCACCTTATAATGAAAGCAGTGGACGATGCCTTCAAAGGGTGTCATGCATTGCACAGTCATCAGAAAAGTACATGTTTTTCACTTTAAATAACATGTCTTTTTATGACTCTATGCAGCACATGATGGGTTCATTAGAGTCGCTGGCTATGTCCTTAAAGTCCTGCCCAATAACGGAAGAATATTTTGACCCAACGCTTGTTAGAAAGGGCGTTTACCCTTATGAATACATGAACAGTTGGAAAGGTTTGATGAAGATATACTTCCGCCTAAAGGCGCGTTCTTTTCTAGTCTTAGAGGAAAGGACATCAGTGATTCTGATTACCAGCATGCTCAAGATGCGTGGCAGAAGTTAGAGTGTAAAACGATGGGAGACTATCATGACTCATACTTGATGGCTGATACATGTTTGTTGGCGGACGTCTTTGAAAATTACAGAAAGACTTGCATGAAACATTATAGCCTGGATCCTGCGCATTACATTTCTGCGCCCGGGATGAGTTGGGATGCTTTCTTAAAGTTTACTGGAGTACAGATTGATTTATTGTCAGATTTACCAATGATCCAGATGATTGAAAACGGATTGCGTGGAGGAATTAGTATGGCGTCGCATCATTACTGTAAAGCAAACAACAAATACTTGGACGACTATGATCCGAGTAAAAGGTCTAACTATCTCATGTATTTAGATGCAAACAATCTGTATGGATGGGCTATGGCGCAATCACTTCCATTACGTAACTTTAAAATGCACACAGAAGACAATGCGAAAAATATTCAAAGAGCATTAAAGTGGTTGAGCAGTTTAACGCCGGTCAACAGCGTGGGTTCATTCTAGAAGTTGACTTAGAATATCCTCATGAACTCCATGACCTGCATAATGACTATCCATTAGCAGCAGAAAGTCTAAAGATGAATCCAAGAGAGCCGCCTAAACTTGTGCCTAATCTTCGGGGCAAAAAAAATTATGTCTGTCATTACAGACTTCTGCAATTTTATTTAAGACATGGGTTGAAGTTGACAGCAGTTCATCGCATAATTGCTTTGATCAAGAACAGTTTATGAAACCATACATCATGAAGAACACTGATCTTAGAACTAAATCTACAGATGCTTCGGAAAAGACTTTTTCAAGCTGATGAACAACAGCTGTTTCGGAAAGACTATGGAGAATCCGCACAAGCGCAAAGATGTCAGATTGGTCACCAAAGAGAACGAAGCAATTAAGCTGACTTCAAAACCAAATTATCAGGACTTTAGAAGATTTCATGATCAGCTTTTTGGCATAATGATGAAAAAAAAAAGAAAGTCAAATTGGACAAACCCGTTTTTATTGGGTTTACTGTTTTAGAATTATCAAAGCTTTTGATGTTAGAATTTCTTTATGACTACTTTAAACCCTTGTATCCAGAGTCCAGAGTACTTTACACAGATACAGATAGTTTTGTTATAGATATCCCTACTGAAGACATCTATAAAGACATGGAAAACGAAGTAGATAAAGGGCATGCAGGATGGTATGATACATCTGATTACCCTAAAGATTCGCCTTTACATTCAATTACTAACAAGAAGGTTTTAGGAAAGATGAAGGATGAATTATCTGGAAAGGTGATCAAGGAGTATGTGGGGTTAAGGTCAAAAATGTACAGTATTTCGAGCCAGGTGAAAACCATTAAGAAAGCAAAAGGAATATCTCGCAGCGTTGTGCAGTCAAACATATCACATGACAACTATAAAGAAGCATTGTTTAACAATAAGACTTTCCATCATGACAACGTAAAACTGCGATCTAATCTACATGAGATCAACACAACAGTTGTAACAAAAAAGTCGTTAGATAAAACAAACACAAAACGCGTGTTTGTTAATCCAGAGTTTTCATATGCAATTGGGCACTGGAGGACCGCATAAACAGGGGGGTTTATATTTTTCATCAACTTTTATTATAAGATCAATCATAGCTTCATCCAATTCATTTAAATCTTTTCTCATGTTTGCTTGATGCGTTCGAATTTTTTTTATTATTTCAAGATATTCTTTTTCCCAATTTGGGGGTTTGAGTTGTAGGTGATCTGGATGATTTAGCATGCATTGATTAATCCCCGAAAATGTTTCCTTAATAGCATTACACGCATGAAATGATTCCCGTATCATTTTCAAGGTCTCTTCCTTTACCATTCTTGTTTCGTTCTGCACTTCCTTCTGAGCTTCCATTTTAAACTCAAATATATTTACGTAATATAATTAAAGCGGAACTGTGTCTGGTGGGATTATCTGCAGTTCTTCCTTCACAAAAGATCTTTGTGGAGCTGGTTGTTTTGTTGTGACAGTTTCTCGTAAATAATACACGGGCGGATTCATCTTTACAATTCTTTTTATTTCATATGGATCAACACTCCAAACTGGATCGGTTGCCCTGATGCGAGTGTCCCCTTCTGCTTCCCCGGTAAATAAAGGTACCTTACTTTTAAACCAAACGGTAATAGTTTGCTGGATGAAGACTCTCCTTCAACAACATTTATTGTTTTTCTTTTGATTGCTTGTACTGGTTTTAGGCCTTTAAATTCTTCATTATTCATTGCGCGCCAAAACTGAGGGCAGTCTTCTAACCCATTCTGTGTTACGAGAATTGTCAATAAGCTCTCTGTGATACTGGTAGGAGAAAAGTCTTTCGGCTAACTGTTTGTTAAAGTTTTCAACTAAAGCCTGTGATCTGTGAACTCCTGGAATGCCTCTTTTAATGGTAACTCTATGTTTTAACAATAATTGATTTACTTGGCCTTTAAATTCTTTTCCATCATCGACTTGAATCATGCGAGGATAAGTTAAGGGCCTCGTTGGTATATCAGTTGTATAGCGACAGCAACAGCAGAAGCACTCTTTTGTGTTAAAGGTTCCGCATCTTTGTATCTTGAAGCTATGTCAATGACTGTAAGTGCGTACTTAAATCTTTTTCGCCTAATCGTATCAGAGGGTAAATATAGAAGATCCATTTGATGGGTGTCGTTTGGAGTTGTGTTCACAAAGTGCGGTCTCTGTATTCGTCTAGGCGCAGGTAAATAAATTTGCCAAATCGCTTGTTTAGATAACCATTCCTTTGCTGTTTGTTCACTGACTCCAGCTGCTTGGCTTAGCTTTTTAATTGCTGTTATTCCCTTCCAATATCCTTTGGGCGAATAATAGATTTTGTTCATTTTTTTATTCAGCCAATATTATGTGCAACAAAATACACAACGGTCATACCAAAGACAATAAACCCAATTTCTTGCATCTTTTGTTTTTCTGATGGTTGATAAAAGTCACTGAATTTTGGCGGGGGCAATGTCTCGATTGGTTTGCCTGTTACTAGATAATATTGTTTTATTGCTTGATCAACATCTTTAAATGTGTAAGCTGCATGGCCCTGTTTTTTCAGTTTGTCATTAATAAAATCTAACTGCTCGATTCTCTGCTTTTCATAGCGATCTTGTGCAGCTGCTAGTTGCTCCACAGCTTTGTTATGTCTTTTTCTCTCGCCGTCATCCCGTAGTTTACTAAACGCGTAATTACTTCCGCTAAAAGCAAGCGCATTCACCACAGCGCCGCCTATCATCATTACGAGTGAAGCCATTTTTTATAAATGTATTTTTTTTACATATTTATATTCTCTGGAATTATTCCTTGCTTAACTAGAAAATCTTTCGTGGCAAATGAAGCTGCAATAATAGCAATCAGCTTTGCTGAATCCTCAAAGTCTAGTTTGCCAAGATCTGCTGGCTTTATTTTTAACAAGCTTTTACCAAGCATCGTGTATCCTACACTTAGACCTCCAATAACAGCAGAATGGTATACAAGGTTGGCGACAGTTTTTTCGGTGCTCATTTTTAAAAACAAAATAATTATAATTAATAAAAACATGAACAGCGATGATCTACTACAGCTACAGGGCGGCCTAAACCTTCCTGAACTTATGAATGACCAAGTTGATGACCAAGCTATTATGCCCAAAAAGGAGAGGCTGTATTCTTTGGCGGCATGTGGGAAAACAAAACAGTTCCTCGGAACTGAATTCAGCATAGAACAGATTCAACAGATGTCGCCACAAGACATTATAAAGTATCATAAAAGGTATGAAGCGCAGCTGGGGTCTAGAATGGTGAAAAGTGTGGGGCAAACGCTTCTTAGTTTGTACACTAAACTAGTCAGTAGATTTGCTCCCATTGATTCTGAACAAGATCTTACGTATGATTTAACGCAAGATCCAGTTTTAACAAAGTCATTAGAGTCTCTAAGCTGTGATTTATATTACAGATTTGGAACATTGTTATCGCCGTTAATCATGGGATTAATTACTTTTAATCATATAGATTTTATTTCCCTTCAAAATGAACGAGCTGGAAAATCATCAGAACCAGAATCAGGAAACATTGAATCAGGTGGAGAAAGTAACCAAGCCAGAAAATCAGCAGAATCAGAAAACACTGAATCAGGTGGGGGCCAGTGAAAAGCATCCTCATCCTGGGCGTGTTAAAGCAGGAAAAAAATTAGCAGAGTGGAACAGACAAAAAAAATTAATGTTACAGAATATAACTCATCATGAAAACATAACACCGCCAACGCCAGAACAAGTTGATTCAATGCCAGATATAAAAACTCCATATGATTCAAGGGCCCCAAAGTCTTCATGGAATATTGAACTTAAAACTGTTGCCATTTTTGGCGCCCTTGCTGCTGCTGGGGGCGGTTATTACGGTTATAAAATATATACACAATGGCAACAAAAACAAAAGAAGTTAAAACAACCTGAACCACTAAATACAGAAAAAGACAACAGCACGCCAAAACCGCCAATAACAAAACATCATTTTGATCCATTTATAATGCAATAATATTTTAAGAACTTAATTTTAAATTTTTTTAATAAAAATAGATCATGGCTTATTATAAAATGATGGAGTCAATAAATAAAGACATGGAGTCTATAAAAGACATTTCCATAGACCAGAATTGTAATCAATGTGGTTGCTTAGGATGTAAGAACTTCATTAAGATCTATGCTAAGCGATCTCGCGCCAAAGACGCTGAGCAAGACATCCTTAACGATGGCGCGTTTTTTGAGGCGTGTGTGTACTATATTAGACATTTACTATTTAAGATAAAAACATAGATTGTATTTTTTTTGATAATTATAAGATAACTTGAATAAGAACTTGGTTGTACTTAGAGAATGACTTAGTTATGATCTTAGGTTAACTTGAGTAAGAACTTGAGGATGACTTGGGGGATGACTTGGGTAAGAACTTAAAAGTGACTTGGGGTGACTTAAGGATGACTTAAGTAAGAACTTGTGAATAACTTGAGGATGACTTGAGGACAACTTTAGGATGACTTGAGGACAACTTGAGTAAGAACTTAGAAGTGACTTGGAGTGACTTGAGTTAAGAACTTGTGGATGACTTGAGTGTGCATGCGTGGGGTGGGGGTGGGGTGGGGTGGGGGTGTGCGTGCGTGGGGTGGGGGTGGGGCGTGCGTGCGTGGGGTGGGGTGGGGGGACGTGCGTGCATGGGGTGGGGGTGGGGATGTGTGTGTAGGTGGGAACAAAACACAAACAAACAACAAACACAAACACAAACAAACAACAAACAAACACACAATAGACAGGACAGTGCTTGTAGGAAAGTGAAGGGGGCTTTTTGTTGTTCACACTTGAACGTCTCAGGAGAAATGTTTGCCAGCCGGTTACGCGTAACCGTTACTATTTTTAGAAGCCCGTCATACTATCGTCAGTAGTCCAACCCCTGCCACGCAGGCCAGCACGCTGTTAGGCCGTCCCTGTGGTCTCTGACTGTACGGCAGACTTCCAACACCCACCCACCGTTGTATCGATTTCTTCCACCCAACAACCTAGCCTTCGCTGCTAGCCAGGCGGTTACAGCATAACCGTTACTATTTTTAGAAGCCCGTCACAGTAGTTCAGAAAACTTGACATTCCAATCGTCATAAGAACAAAGAGTTTCATTATACTTTCCTTCTCGCACAAAAAAAAGTTCATCTGGGCTTAGGGCCAGCATTGGCGTAGTTAATGTTTTTTTCAAAAGTAAAATACTGCTTTGGTAGAGCCTTTTTGGCGGCTCTTAATCGCCAGTTAGTACACCTGTCGCTAAACATTTGGAGCTTTTTGTAGAAATAGTGGCGCCACCCACTACCCCTTCCAAAAAGCACACGTCTCCAAAACTGGTTTGTGATTCAAGAAGTTCTATCTCTAATTCAGAAAAGATACTATCACGCGACGTTGAAATAAAATCAACGAACACAAACAACTGAAAACGTCTTCACACCGCCACAGCACTAGGAGAAATGAACAACACAAGTGCTGGGCGGAAATGTCGTCACTACTAATCAGCTGATTCTATCTAGTCTTGTGATTGGCCGGCCGTAACATCAGCCCATCGCGTGATCCGAAAATCGTCATGTCCGGCCACGTAGTAAGTAATCGGATAGTGCAGAGTCCTTAGGTAGGCCGGCAACTAGCAATTAAAGGCTTACCTGCCCCCACCGTTTGTATATGGGGCGCGTTCAGCCATGGCTGCTTTTCCCCTACGTTACTCTATGGGGCGTGTTCAGCCGCGGCTGCTTTTCCCCTACGTTACTACGCTACGTTTTTGGTTATTGAAGTCTTACTTGTTAGAGAACTATAAAAGGGGCATTCTGGAGTCACCCGGTCGAAACTGGTTGAGACCGGGTGAGCCAGAATGCCCCTTTTATAGTTCTCTACATCTCTTCTGTTAGAGTGTTGGGACTTGCATGGTGTGATACACAAACTGTTTCGTTCTTGCTTCAGTCAACTCAGAAGACAGAGCAATGCTTTAACGTCTTTACTTTTTGCTCTCTGATTCACAACTGACACTATGCGTTTTACAATGAACACCAATCAGTTAACAATTCACCACTACCGTCGGCACGCTGCTGTCAGCTGACTGACTACAGTTAACACATTGTTAACCGTCACGGACCGCTAAGCCGGACATAAAAAGCAAAAAAAACCCACAACTAACCCATTAAATGGACAACACGCCACACAGGAACTGACAACAAAACAAAATTTTATTCCCAACACAACAATCAATGAGCGGAATCATCTCTGTATTCGTTTCAGACCCCAGCCTGAAAACACACGGTTCCTACGGCCAAGGCAGCCACAACAAGTTATTTAATCCCTTTTCTAGTTACGGTGTGCAGTGTTCCTCAGACCAGCAGATTATTACACATAGCATAATACAAATCAATCTTTTTTTTTCCAAAACCAATTCCCCAAAAGAAAACAACAACAACAACAACAACAACAACAACCAAACTATACTAACTTCACATAACTATGTTCATTTCGCATATAATTCACTGCGCACATTCATCCCTTCAGTCATACCCTTTTTAATCAACATCCATCCTTCATGTACGCACATCCAAACCCAATGTCTTCAGGTGTTTCATTGTCACCACACACACAAAAAAACCAACACTAAAGGAAAACAGGCCACATGACGACATTGACGGTCTCACGACGGCGGTAGTGACAGTGACCAGATGAATCTGCTTGCTGAAGCCGAGGATGACACAGATGACAATGCCACACAGGGCTTCCACAATGTCAGTGGCATTCACAGTCACCGCCAACACAACACAACGACAGCGACGACTGCCACCAACCACAGTGACACCTCACACCCAAGGCGGCGACGACACCCTTCAATGGCGGCTGTCACAGAGTGAGGAGTCGGTGATACGGGGAATCAGCATCGGTGGCGACAACAGCAACGACGCCAACAGCAATGGCGATAACAGCAACGGCAACACAGCAACGGCGACAGCAGCAACGGCGCAGCAGCAACGGCAACACAGCAACGGCGACAGCAGCAACAGCGACACCAGCAACGGCGCCAGCAGTTACAGCGACACCAGCAACGGCACCAGCATCAACTACGACGTTAACGGCCAGGCTGTGAAGACCCGACCGGATGGGGAGAAGGTAAAAGGGCGTAGCATTGGAAAAGGAAAGGACTGGGACAACAGTCGGGGCGCAGCAGGATGGGGAGGGTAGGTGGGGTAACTGCAGGCACCTGCGACGATCGCCGGACAGTCAGGGACAGGAATGCCAGCAACTGGCCGTCCACAGCTCCCCAACTACAACGGCCCTGACCCGCCTGGTGTACCAGGCCCCAGGATGGTGGGAATGTGCCCTCACCTGCACTTGACATGGCTGTTACCCTCTAACCGTAGATATGCATAACCACATACATCACAAGGGTAACCCCTTAGTTCGCCCCTTCCCAGGGTTTCCTTTACGCACCCCAGAGCCTAATAGCCCTATAAACAAGTTACCTCTGTCACCATCCCACGTTGTTTATACCACACAGTTGCATTCCTCTTACACTACAGTATACACAGAGCTACTCCCTAATACACCTTCCCACACACACATTCTCAGTCATACTGTAACATCCGCCACAAATATCATGTCTCGATTCCAAAGAAAACCAATGGGACAGGACAGCTATATCTCCTCGTCAATCACCCAAGGCATAAGCACACTCCCACAAATCTCCAACAATGTAAGAACAATATTATTAACCTATATTATTGAATTAGGGTACCCACGCCATACCAAACCGCGCTGCTTGACATTAGTACCTCTTCATACAACTACACAACACTTATCCTTTCCAATAGCTTCCATGACACGGCACAATCATAATCTCTAATAGCACCCAGTGGCCAACACACCTTGTCTATGCTTCCCAAAAGCATTTCCGTTCGAACCCCCTGTCACGACTAAGTACCAACTCAATCCAAACACCAAGATCGAACCAATGATAACTATTTGCATTTCCATTCCATTCAAAACTTCACAACTAAATTTCCTTCTTTTCTTTTTCCTTTTCCCTGTTTCCACCTCTCAACACAACCCACTGGGCAAACCCACCATCAACACACTTTTCTCAACCTGTTTCGATTTAGTCCTTATTTTTTCCCATTTTCTCCATCTTCCTTTTCCCTAAAAAAACACCTTGAAATTGATTCAAAATATGAGCTCATATTATTTACACCTTTGTACAGGTCGACAGAAATGTGCACAAGGCAACGCCACCCTTAACACTACACTACTATCACCTTAATTAACTCCACATACCTGCTACAAACACAGAACGACGACAACAACTGGGGCTGGCCACCCCAGCACCTGAACCTCAGGGTCGCAGCACACCGAAACACCGACGACTGCACGACCAAGAGCAAAACGCTCACGAGGGCCGGCTCACCAGGTCGACCGAAGTCAGACTCACAGCACAAACGCTGGCACCAGAACAAGAGCCAACTGCTCTTCACCAAGGATGTTGACCGAAGTGCTAGCCACCCGGCCCCACCAAACTTTAAAGCTTGATGACTCAGCACTCACTCCTTGCTGAGTTCTGAACTCTACATAAACCCCACGTGAAATGGGACTCCACACGAAACAAAACAGGAGACGGAATGCTAACCCCCTCTCTCCCTACACTTATCCTTTCCCTGCCTGTGCATGGTAGCAAACGAATGGAACATACAGGTATCCAACACCCCCACCATCCTTCCTGAACCCAACAACTACCATATATGGCCCGGTAATCCTACACCCCCATCGTGGAATGATGCTACGAATCGATACAGAGCCGTCGGCGCGTCTGTACGATTTCCACGATGACCAGCAGATCGGTGACATTAACACGTTTATACACGTCACATCCCCCTTTCTTTAGGAATACAAAAACAAAAAAAACTCTTTTTCCCAATTCTACCTTTCAACCAACTTGATGTCTCTGTTCCTAATACCTCCACGTTAACAAAATACACACATTATTCCCAATGAACCCATTTTTTTTCATTCCCCTATGTCTAATTATTACACAGTCCATTATCATCGTGTCCAGGTTTCATTATGCTTTACGTTTTTTCTGATTCGTTGTAGTCTTCAGTTTCATTCATATTTCTGAAAATCCGGTCTCTTGCTCTGTCTACCAGACCTTGTTCAGTAAGGGACATTAACAAGTTCGGGTTGTCCTACTATATGTGTTGGCTGTGTGGCCATGTCGGGTTCCTTGTCGCTGGCTGTCTCAGACTGGCTCCTGGGGGATGGTTAATCTGACTCGTTTTGTTCAGGCTGCTCCACTGACGTTTCTGCCAGCGTCTGTGTTGATGGAATGACGTTTTGCTGTTGCTTGCAAGGGATGTCTTGCTGCTGGCTTCCAGACTTCTTTCTTCCCTGGACTAGTCCATCAGTGTGGACCGTTTGCTGAAGCTCTGTTTCTGCTGTGTCCCGTATCTGTCGGCGATTTCTTTTGAACTGACGTCCGTCCTCTGTGGCGAATGTTGTATGACCGGACCTTTTACCTGTTGGTCTACCTTGGCACTGACCCACCTTTTGGATCCTGGTGGCTGGAATTTCACAATCTGTCCTGGAATAAGTTCTGTCAGTTCTACAGCACTTCTGTTGTAATAATGGGCTTGCTTCATTTCCCTTTTTTCAAGCTCTTTCCTGGATGATACAATTGCAGGCTTCAGTAAAGTTTTTGAAGCTGGCACTTGAGTTCTTGTTCTCCTGCCAAACAGTCTTTGAGCAGACGAACTGTTCACAGTTTCTGTGGGGATGTTTTCAACTCGAGTAGAGCGAGGAAAACATCTTGATGGTTGTGTTCTGCTTTCTTCATACACATCGTGGCAGCCTTCACCGCGCTCTCTGCTTTCCCGTTGGATTGTGGGTAACGTGGGGAGCTTGTCACATGTTCAAATCCGTATGTTTTGATTAACCACCCAAACCGAATGGATGTAAACTGAGTTCAACAGTCTGTTGTCAGGCGTTCTGGGATTCCATGTCTCGCCATGTGTCTTTTTAGGCAAATGGTGACTTCTTTAGATTTTCTCGTTTGCAGATGATCAATATAAAAAAGTCTGAGTAATGATCGACCTTAACCAGGAATTCGTTGCTGTTGTGTTCGAATACGTCACAGGCAATGTGTTGCCAGGGTAGGTCAGGGATTGCTGTGCTGATGAGGGGTTCTTTTTGCTGGTCACGTTGGAATGTGTTGCAGGCGCTGCATTTCTTGATGAAGTCTTCGATGTCCAAGTTCATCCTAGGCCAGTAGACTACCTCACGTGCTCTTCTTATGCAGTTCTGAATTCCTGAGTGGCTTGCATGGAGTTTTCCTAGGACGTCTTTTCTTTCGTTTTCTGAAACGATCACTCTGTGGCTTTTGAATGCAAGACCATTCTGGACTGACAGTTTTTCCTTGAAAGGGAAGTAGTATTGTGACTGCAGTGGACGTTCTCGTTTCTCCTCAGGCCAACCTTGTAGTATGACTGCTTTGAGAGTTTTCATGGTTGGATCTTCCTGTGTGGCTTGCTGGAGACTGTTCAGTCTCTCTTTGCTGACGGCCAGTTCTTGAAGGGGATCAGTGTTATCCAGTTCTGTGTAAAAGACTTCTTTGTGGGTGACTTGCTGATCCGCTTTTTCCGCTGACTGCTCTGCTGAGGGTATCAGCCAGATACATTTCAGCTCCGAGCTTGTACACTACCGTGTATCTAAATTTCTAAAGTTCTGAGTAGCATGCGCTGAATCCTCTTTGGCGCTGAAAGTAGGCTTTTCTTGTGAATAGTTTCAAGCGACTTGTGGTCAGTCTCTACCAGGATGTCTTTTCCATGGACGTACCTTTTAAACCTTCCCAGTCCAAAGAGTACTGTCAACATTTCTTTTTTTTTAAATTTAAGCGTAGCTCTGTTCTGTTTCCGTCAATGCTCGTGAAGCGTACTGGACTGGTTGACCCACCTGCAGGGAGACATGCTCCTAGTCCACACTGTGAAGCACCACACTGAAGTGTGGTTGTACACTTTCCTGAAGAGTCAAAGTATCGAAGCACAGGCGACTCAGAAAGTATTCTCTTCACTTTCTTCAATGCTTTACCATGGACATCTTCATCCCATCTGAAGTGGACGTCCTTTTTCACAAGTTGTCTGAGTGGAGCTGCTGCTTTAGAAAGATTTGGTGCGAACTTCTGATGGTAATCGACTACACCTAGTAGTCTATGCACTACTGCTTTGTCTTCAGGGACTGGGAGTTGTTGGACAGCGTCCAGTTTCTTTGGATCGGCTTTCAAGCCTTGTCTTGAAAAGATGTGACCCAAGTATGGTATCTCCGTTTGTTTCAGCTCGATCTTCTGCTTGTTCAGTTTGATTCCGGTGTCCCGACATCTTTGTAAGAAACGGTTCAGGTTGGCATCGTGGTCTTTTTCTCCTGCTTCCTCGGTTGCTCCTATGCCAAAAACAAAAATATCATCATGAACCGCTACCACGCCTGGCAGTTCTGCCAAAGCCGTGTCGATCCTCCTCTGGAATAATTCTGGGGCCAGTGAAATTCCAAAGGGCATCCGTTTCCACCGGTACTTTCCAAACGGAGTCTTAAAGGTCGTCAGGTAACTGCTATCTTTGTCCAGTACCACGTGCCAAAACCCGTTTCTGGCATCCAAGTGTGTGAAATATTTGGCACCCTAGAGGAGTGGCAGTATGTCATAAACAGTTGGAATGGGGTATTCGTTTCTTTTAGGGCTTTGTTTAGTGGCTTGGGATCAATGCACAGTCTGACCTTCCCGTTGCCCTTTGTTGCCACGACCAAGCTGCTGATCCACTCCATTGGGGTGTCTACTTTGGTGACAATATCCAATTTTTCCAACCTTTTAGCTCGTTTTCTACCTTTTCTTGGACTGCTATCGGCCACTTTCTGCAAGGCATCTTCACTGGTGCAGTGCTGGGATCGGTTTTCAGATGGAGTTTTCCTTCTAATTTTCCTTCTCCTTCAAACACATCTTTGTATGTTGTGACAATGTCCGTTGCGTTTGCCTCTTCAGCTTTCTGATCTGCCGCTATCGTTGCAATGTTCTCTTCATTGATTGTCAACAGCTGCATGTATTGTAAAGCTTTCAGTCCCAGTACTGGCTTACAGTCTGTTTTGGTGATCACTAAGTTGACCTTGTACTTATTTTGTTCTTTGGATTCTTTACTCGCAACACTATCTCACCAACAGGCTTCATTTCAGTCCCGTTGAACATCACAAGTTTCTTTTTCGTCACCTGCAGGTCAGAGCATCTTTCATCTCCAGTAACTTCGATGTACAGGCTCTCAGACATTACGTTTGTTGTTGTTCCTGTATCAAGAAGGAATCTTACCGGCATTTCGTTTATCAGCATTTTTCAGGTTCAGGTTCAGGTTCAGATTTAGGGGCGATGATTTTCATCATAGCCTCACGGCTTTATATGCCCCTTCTTTATATGCTCTGTCATTGGTCAGGTCGACAGCGAGCCCAGTTTTTATTTTCGACCATCAAAGTCGAACATGATGTCTGTTATTATTTCGTGCTTATCGATAAGATTTTTAAAAGAGTTAATATCCGGTGCACGTTTGATGTTCGGAGTTAGTTTATTCCAAATTGGTGCTATCCTCTGGCTGAAGAAATGTTTCCTTATATTAGTATTAACTTGCTGTATTTGTACTTTGTCACAACTGTTACGGGTTATGTTAGTTAGTGCAGGTTCAAGAAAACATGCTTGATCAATATCATCTAGATTATTGAAAATTTTATAAGTTTGGATTAGATCTCCTCTTATCCTTCTAGCTTTGAGGGATGGTAACCTTAGGTACCTTAATCTGTCTTCATATGGATAATCAGCAATGTCCGGTATTAACTTAGTTGCTCTTCTCTGCACCTGTTCTATTTCTATTGACTGCCTTTTTAGTCTTGGAGACCATATCACATTGCCATATTCAAGAATCGATCTCACCATTGCCTTGTATAGTCTAAGAAAGGTATCTCTGTCCAAGTATGTAAAAGTTCTCTTTATAATACCAATCATCTGCACGGCTTTCTTGACGGTCTGTGCAATGTGTCTGTCAAAGAGTAAGTCTTCATCAAATGTTACTCCCAAGTCTTTTTCCTCTTCACAGCACGTTATTTGAACTTCTTGATCCCCAACTTTCATACTGTAGTTTAATTTAGGGTTTCTTTTGCCGATATGTAATACTTTGCATTTGGATGCATTGAAGTACAAATTCCATGAGTTAGACCATTTTATGAGTAGCTCAATGTCATTTTGCATTGTAAGGTGTTTGGATGGTGAATTGTACAACTTAGTATCATCAGCAAAAATCTTCCATGTGCTTTTTAACCCGTCTGGTAAGTCATTTATAAATATAGTAAATAATATAGGTCCCAGTATGCTGCCTTGGGGGATTCCACTAATGACATTAGCATTACTAGAAACAGAAGATCCAACTCTAACATTCTGAACTCTATCTCTCAAGAAGTCTTCAATCCAATCTAAAACTTTTCCCAGTATACCATACGATTTGAGTTTACTAAGTAGTCTGGCATGTGGGACCGAATCGAAGGCTTTACGAAAGTCCAGGTACAAAACATCAATGCTATCTCCACTATCAATTAACTTAGTAAAGTCTTCCATTACCTCAAGCAACTGTGTAATACAAGATCTACTTTGACGAAAACCATGCTGACATTTGGCATACAACTCATTTTTCATCATATGATCAACAATAACATCTCTTACGATTGACTCCAGTACCTTACAAGTCACACTTGTCAAGCTTACAGGTCTGTAGTTTCCAGGGTCAGTTCTTGTTCCCTTTTTGAAGATAGGTATTACTGTTGCTGTTTTCCAGTCTCGAGGTAGAGTTCCTTGCTCTATAGATTTGTTAAAAAGGATACTAAGAGGCTCTGCTAGTTCTGTGCTTAGTTCTTTTAAAACGCAAGATGGAATAGCATCAGGTCCTTGCGCTTTATTCGGATTTAGATTATCAAGTTTCTTTTTAACCAGTTCCGGGGTAATAATTACATCATAGACAGCTTTACCATTTGATTTACATTTTGGTGTTACATCTGGTATGTCCCTTTTATCCTCTCGTGTAAAAACACTAGCAAAAAAAGTGTTTAGAATCTCAGCTTTATCCACATCCTTTGTCTCTATATTTCCATCTTGTGATTTCAAGGGACTGATTCCTCGTATGTTTTTCTCCTTTTTGCTGGTTCTGTCATCAATCTTGAGAATTTTCTCTTCACTTTCTGTGTCTGTCTCTTCATCGATGTGTCGAATTCTGGTTTTATTTTAAAACTGCTTGGGTGTTTTGCAGCACAGTGCAAAATGATTATGTGCCCCACAGGCTTTGCATTTTTTTTTCCAAATGCTGGACTTTTTTTTTTTTTTTTTGCTCCTCTTGAATGATTTCCACCACAATATCCGCATTTCACCCTGGTCTCTGAATTGCTTCCTTTGCTTTTGTTTTAGTTGTTCTCTTTTCTCGAAATGCTTCGACTTTCTGCGCATCCTGAGGCTTTATCGTCATTTGAAGGGTTCGTTGCTGACTCGTTTCATGCGCTCTGCACATATCAATACATGCAGTCAATGTCAGCTTTTCACCTCCAGTAGTTTTGATCGCAGAGTGTCGTCACGCACGCCCAACACGATTTGGTCTCTCAGCAGTCTGTCTTCCAGTGGACCATAATTGCAGGTCTTCACCAGTCTCCTCAGGTCTGCCACAAACTCTTCCATGGACTCTCCCGCTGCCTGATGTCGGCGATTGAACTTGAACGCTTCGTAAGTTTCATTGGTGGAGCCCACACAGTATTCTTTGAATTTTCTGAGAAGTATGTCTGTCATTTTTTTTTTCAATTTCATCAGCAAATGACAAACCTTCATAGATGTCAGAGCATCTAGACCAATGCACGAAAGGAAAACCGCTGTCCTGTACTTTGGATCTTCTTTCTTCTGATCCGTGACGATTTTGTAGCTGTCCCACAGCCTCTTGTACTTTCCCCAGTTACTCTGAAGATTTCTTCCCTTCATCTTCAGTTTAGGGGGCATGCCGTCGTCTGGCTCCTCTTTCTTTTTGTTCGTCTACCATGTTTCAACTTTTGTCGTCGTCTTCAATTCCTTTTTTTTTTCTTTCTCCAAGGCTCTGTTCACTATTGTGACAACATGTTTCGTTCTTGCTTCTGTCAACTCAGAAGACAGAGCAATGCTTCAACGTCTTTACTATATGCTCTCTGATTCACAACCGACACTAAATGTTTTACAATGAACACCAATCAGTTAACAATTCACCACTACCGTCGGCACGCTGCTGTCAGCTGACTGACTACAGTTAACACATTGTTAACACATTTACACACGCCACACAAACATTTTACAGCAGATTCCATGAAAACCTTGTTCAGAGACTCCGCCTGACGCGATCTTTGAGTTCTTGAAAGAGATTAACATTTTTCATCGGATCTGAGATTTTACAGTGGAAAGGTTTTTAACAAACTTTCGGATGGGTTTTTTGATGTATTTTAAAGAATTGTGTAGAGGCAAACAGGGTGAAGGTACGAAACGTGCACGTTGAACAGAAATATCTGAATATCATGTTTTGCATGACGGCATGTATTTTAGGGCACATTCAACATGTTTTCACACATTAATTTTTACTTTTTGTTTTTTTGCTGTGGTTTTACTTTTAATATTCATGTGTCTTTGACTTGAAGTCCTCCAGTACATTAGATTTAATCCAATATTGGTAATCATTTTAAGATATAATGGCTTCCCATGAGGCCGCTATCTTGCGTCACGTGACCAAGATGGCGGCGCCCATGCACCACGTGGCCAACATGGCGGCGCCCATGGACTTCCGGTGTCAACTTCAGCCACGGTTTTTAGACACTTTCACCAGGGGATATCATGAGAAAGGAATGATGAGTGTGGACATCATAAAAAAAGAAATGATGGGTGTGGACATCATGAAAAGGAATGAGTGTGGACACCAGGAGAAAGGAATGAGTGTTGACATCATGAGAAAGGAAGGATGAATGTGGACATCATGGGAAAGGAATGATGAGTGTGGACACCATCAGAAAGGAATGATGGTGTAGACATCACGAGAAAGGACTGATGAATGTGGACATCATAAAAACGAATGATGAGTGTGGACATCATGAGAAAGGAATGAGTGTGGACATCACGAGAAAGGAATGAGTGTGGACATCATGAGAAAGGAATGAGTGTGGACATCACGAGAAAGGAATGATGGGTGTGGACATCATGAGAAAGAAATGATGAGTGTGGACATCATGAGAAAGGAATGATGAGTGTGGACATCATAAAAAGGAATGATGAGTGTGGACATTACAAAAAAGGAATGATGAGTGTGGACATCACAAAAAGGAATGATGAGTGTGGACATCACGAGAAAGAAATGATGAATGTGGACATCATGAGAAAGACATGATCAGTGTGGACAACATTAGAAAGGAATGATGAGTGTGGACATCATGAAAAAGGAATGAGTGTGGACATCACGACAAAGAAATGATGAGTGTGGACATCATGAGAAAGGAATGAGTGTGGACATCATGAGAAAGAAATGCGTGTGGACATCATGAGAAAAAACAACAACAACAAAACGGGTGTGGACATCATGAGAAAGGAATGAGTGTGGACATCATGAGAAAGAAACGAGTGTGGACATCATGAGAAAGGAATGAGTGTGGACATCATAAAAAAAAAATGATGAGTGTGGACATCATGAGAAAGGAATGATGAGTGTGGAAATCATGAGAAAGGAACGATGAGTGTGGACATCATGAGAAAGAATGATGAGTGTGGACATCGTGAAAAAGGAATGATGAGTGTGGACATCATGAAAAAGGAATGACAAGCCTGGACATCGTGAAAAAGGAATGATGAGTGTGGACATCATGAAAAGGGAATCACAAGTGTGGACATTATGAGAAAGGAATGATGAGTGTGGTCGTCATGAGAAACGAATGATGGGTGTGGACATCGGAGAAAGGAATGAGTGTGTACTTCATGAGAAAGGAAAATGAGTGTGGACATCATGAAAAAGGAATGAGTGTGGACATCATGAGAAAGGAATGACTGTGGACATCACGAGAAAGAAATGATGAGCGTGGACATCATGAGAAACGAATTACTGTGGACATCATGAGAAAGGAATGAGTGTGGACATCATGAAAAAGGAATAGTGTGGAAAACATGAAAAAGGAATGAGTGTGCACATCACGAGAAAGGAATGATAAGTGTGGACATCATGAGAAAGAAATGATAAGTGTGGACATCATGAGAAAGGAATGATGAGTGTGGACACCATGAGAAAGGAATGAGTTGTCGACATCATGAAAAAGGAATGATGAGTGTGGACATCATGAGAAAGGAATGATGTGTGTGGACATCGTGAGAAAGGAATGAGTGTGGACATCATGAAAAAGGAATGATGAGTGTGGGCATCATGAGACAGGAATTAGTGTGGACATCACGAGAAATGAATGATGAGTGTGTACATCACGAGAAAGGAATGATGAGTGTGGACATCATGCAAAAGGAATGAGTTGTGGACATCAGGAGAAAGGAATGATGAGTGTGGACATCATGAGAAAGAAATGAGTGTGGACATCAGGAGAAAGGAATGATGAGTGTGGACATCATAAGAAAGGAATGAGTGTGAACATCAAGAAAAGAAATGATGAGTGTGGACACTATGAGAAAGTAATGAGGGGTGTGGAATCATGAGAAAAGAAATGCATGTGGACATCATGGGAACGAATGATGAATGTTGACATCATGAAAAAGGAATGAGTGTGACATCACGAGAAAGGAATGATGAGTATGGACATCATGAGAAAGGAATGATGAGTATGGACATCATGAGAAAGAAATGATGAGTGTGGACATCATGAGAAAGAAATGATGGTGTGGCCACCATGAGAAAGGAATGAGTGTGGACATCATGAGAAAGAAATGATGAGTGTGGACATCATAAAAAAGGAATGATGAATGTGGACATCATGAGAACAAAATGATGGTGTGGGTATCATGAGAAAGAAATGAGTGTGGACATCATGAGTAAGGAATGAGTGTGGATAGCAGGAGAAAGGAATGATGAGTGTGGACATCATGAGAAAGAAATGATGTATGTGGACATTATGCGAAAGGAATGAGTGTGGACATCATGAGAAAGGAATGGGTGTGAACATCATGAGAAAAGGAAAGATGAATGTGGACATCACGAAAAATGAATAATTTGTGTGGGCAACATGAGAAAGGAATGAGAAGTGTGGACATCATGAAAAAGGAATGATAGGTGTGCACATCATGAAAAAGGAATGATGAGTGTAGACATCATGAGAAAGGAATGATGAGTGTGGACATCATGCGAAAGAAATGATAAGTGTGGACATCATGAGAAAGGAATGATGAGTGTGGACATCATGAGAAAGGAATGATGGGTGTCGACATCATGAAAAAGGAACGAGTGTGGACATCATGAGAAAGAAATGATGGGTGTGAACTTTATGAGAAAGGAATGAGTGTGGACACCATGAGAAAGAAATGATGGTGTGGACTTTATGAAAAATAAATGACGAGTGTGGACACCATGAAAATGAATGATGTGGACATCATGAGAAATGAATGAGTGTGGACATCATGAGAACGGAATGAGTGTGGACATCATGAGAGAAAAATGAGTGTGGACACCACGAGAAAGGAATGATGAGCGTGGACATCATGAGAATGGAATGAGGGGTGTGGACATCATGAGAAAGGAATGAGTGTGGACATCAAGAGAAAGGAATGAGTGTGGACACCATGCGAAAGGAATGATGAGTGTGGACATCATGAGAAAGGAATGTTGAGTGTGGACATCATAAGAAAGGAATGACGAGTGTGGACATCGTGAGAAAGGAATGAGTGTGGACATCATGCGACAGGAAAGACGGGTGTAACATACTGAGATAGGATTGATGGATGCGGGCATCGTGAGAAAGGAAAAATGAGTGTGGACATTGCGAGAAAGAAGAGTTGAGTGTGGAAATCGTGAAAAAAGAAATATTAATGAGGACATCATGAGAAAGAGCACATGGGTATTGACATAATGAAAACGGAAGCACATATGTGGACATCTTTAGAGGGTACCAATTACATTCGCCATCATGATAAAGAATAGACTGGTGTGGACGTCAACAGAATGAAACTGTTGAAGTGTACATCGTAAGAAAGGAAAGATGGACGAAAGCATCAAGTGAAAGAAAAGGTGGATGAGGACATTATGAGAAAGGAAAGATGGATGAAAAAATGTGAGAAAGAAAAAAACGGATGAGGACACAATGGGAAAAAAGCGACATTATGAAAAAGGCGAGACGAATGTGTACATCATGAGAAAGGATGAGGAATGAAGACAGCATGAAAAAGGACGGATGAATAACGACAGTATGAAAAAAGACGGATGAATAACGACAATATGGCAAAGGACGGATGAATGAAGACAGCAGCAAAATGGATGGATGAATGAAGACAGCAGGAGAATGGATGGATGAATGAAAACAGCAGGAGAAAGAAAAGTTGACTGAGGATATAATGTGACGTTATAAAGAATTGGAGATGGACGACAGCTCGGAAATGGCAGATAATATGAACATTATGAAATAGAAAAGGTGGCTAAAGGCATGACTTGAAAGATCCGAGGATATCATGGGAAAGGACGGATACGGATATGATTAGAAAGGACTGATGAATGAGCGCACGACAGACAAACAATTTAGCGTGTGTGGGCTCAGCTAGCAGGTGGAGAGTGGAGTATTCTTCACCACAGTAAAAGGCTTAACGACCCCACCCCTTTCTCTCTCTCTCTCTCTTCTCTCTCTCTCTCTGGCTGGATAATAACTACGATCGAGTCCGCACTCGTGCTCGCTTATGCAGACAGACTGACAAAAAGATAAACAGAGCGAAAAAAGCACCAATATATATATATATATGTGTCTATACCATCGCGCGCGCGTTCGCTGAAAAAACAACAATTAGCACCATTAATCTTTTTTTTTACAACATGTAATACACAAAAATAACAAACACACGCACGCGTATTCTCTCTCTCTCTCCTCTCTCTCTCTCTCTCTCTCTCTCTCTCTCTCTCTCTCTCTCTCTCTCTCTCTCTCTCTCTCTCTCTCTCTTCTCTCTCTCTCTCTCTCTCTCTGGCGTGCTTTGTTATCGTCCAACACATACGCGCATCCAAACTGACACGAGCAATGCTTAATACTGCATAATCTGTCTGTCTGTCTGTCTGTCTGTCTGTCTGTCTGTCTCTCTCTCTCTCTCTCTCTCTCTCTCTCTCTCTCTCTCTCTCTCTCTCTCTCTCTCTCTCTCTCTGACAACCGATGCAGGCAAGACAAGCACGTACGCCGACAAACGCACAAATCTCTCTCTCTCTCTCTCTCTCTCTCTCTCTCTCTCTCTCTCCTCTCTCTCTCTCTCTCTCTCTCTCTCAGTCTCTCTCTCTCTCTCTCTCTCTCTCTCTCTCTCTCTCTCTCTCTCTCTCTCTCTCTCTTAAGGCACGCACGCGGACGAACTTACAAACTCTCTATCCTTCGAATGAGACTATAAACCGAGGTTCCGTGTGTAAACGCACGCATAACATCTTGCACACACGTAAAACCCCATCACCAATGTTCGGAAGAGTAGGCCAGTTTGGCCGTTGGTATGGACGACACATTACACATAGCACGCACCCTGCGTGAGAAATGGAAAGAATGAAGGAAGTAAGGAAAATGAGTGATCGATATTGAACGATACTGATTGGATGACACGGGAAACGACGGAATGAAGCGCCGGCTGGCAGCTCTTCAGTCGGCACTACCCAGGTAGGCAGCCCGTTGTGTAAACGAGTGTTGATTGTAAAGCGCTTAGAGCGTGGTCTCTAGCCGAGAATAGGCGCTATATAAGTCTTTCTCTCTCTCTCTTTCTCTCTCTCTCTTGGATGGGCCCTTAATAGACCGGTCATTGACCGAGCATTGTCCACCGGGGAGGTAATAGCCCGTCATTAGCTGCTTTCGCGGGCGAGGCGAGGCTTTCGTGGCTGCCATCTGGACATCACGTAATCTACATACGGGGCATAAAGGCAAACATGGCGACCTCCCTTAAAGCCGCCATTTCAGATGACGTGGCCACAACATACGGTCATCGACAGAGAATGTCTTTATGCGGGTTCACGACCACCCATGTGATTCTGCCCGAAAACCCCCATTTTCACATACAAATCACGCCCATCTCATATCAGTTTTGGCCAAATTTAACACCTGTTTTCCAAAAAAAATTAACACACAAAAACCTCTAAAAATCGACCAAATCGTTAATTTAAAACGGGGGCTTACGCGCAAAATAGTATTTGGTGATCGCGAACCCGTATAAAGAGATTCTCTCCAGGGATGTAAAAATTAAGGGTTTACAGTGCACTCTTCTACTTCCAGCACCATTAATAAATCAGAACAAACAACTGGCCTTCCATCTTGGTTAGTTATTTTTACATCTAATGAGTTTATAGGCCCATTAATTAATTCTTTAAATTGACTGTTTTTTCCAACTGAGATTAATCGATAATCGCAAAACCCTGCCTTAATTGATGGCAAAACCTTTAGAACTGTAGATGGATAGCCATCAAACAAATTAGATTCTGTTTTTAACTGCTGTAAATGAACATACAAAATTGGGTTCACTAGAAAATCAGACGGTCTATTACCTTCAAATTTATAAACACCTTCTCTTGTACTAAATCTATAAGCTCTGTCACTACTGTGAAAGCCTAAGATTTTAGCCAGGCCTTTAGGAAAGTGTACTCTCTTCTTTCTTCTAGTGGAAAATGTATAGTAATTCTGAGGTTTGCTTCGTTAATTCTCAGCAGTATTCCAAATTCGATAAGTACTTCTTTTAAAGAACAAAAGTTGTAGTAACCATCAGGTATTTGCACATTAGTTATTTGATTGCCCGCCTCGTTACTAATATTGATCCAGTTATTTTGAGCCCCTTCATATATGTTAGCCCACATAACTTTAAAGCCAATTTCTTTAAGAGCAATCCTACAACTCCCGCGCCAATTGACAATTGGGTAAGTTAAGAACACACGCTCGTTTTGTTTGGTTATATAGATGAACATCCTTTTTATAACTATTAAAAAAACTAATTAAAAAATGGAACCTTTTAAATATAACGAAAGTGCTACTTACAATGTAGGCGCATTTTATAACCCCAAATATTTAGACTTCAGCAATCTAACCATTGCAGTAGATGAATCATACGGCTTCCAAGTCAGACTTGTAAACCCACTAACTAAATATTCAAATCCCCCAATAAAGAATGATAGAGTCCCATCAGCATGGTCATCCCGTCCTATGACGTTTTACCAGAATCAGTTAAATTTTGCCATTTACTGCGCAACTACTGGCTGTGGTGTTTCATATGCAAACCATTTAAACCACCCCAATCTTTTAGTAAGGTCAGTATATAACTTTCATGTTTATTACCAGTACAGACGAATACTAACTGAACTACAAGTAGTCCTCCCAAGCGACAGCGCGTTTAATCCATTCAACAGCCCAATGGACAATAATGCATATGAAAGAATCTGCAACGAATTTAACATTAATCCTTCAACTGATTTTAGACAAAAGTTAGACCGCAATCATGGGATGGGCACATTGTATTTGTGGGGTGTAAAAAGAGAATATAATTATGACTACTGGCCCGGCCACACCTCTTTTCAGCCAGACAAACAAGTTCGATTGGGGTCCATAGAACAAAAACATCCTAAAGCCTGGGCAACATTTATCTTAGATGAAAGTGAAGGCTTAAACAATGCCAGGAGTGCAAAGACTTAATGACTCCATACGGACGTACGGTTGGTGTCTATTAGGAGCACAAGCACAGACAAAGTCTAGCATACTAGATCAGTCTTCAGGATTTGATGCCAGAAAACAATTTCTAGCCAATTTAGAAGATGCTTTTTTTTTTTTTTTTTTTTTTTTTTTTTTTTTCCGGAGATCAGAATTTTCAACTGTTTCCTACCACGAGGAAAAGCAGTTGACGGGAATCTTTTTTCTTTACTTTGTATTGCTAATTTCTGTTATAAATGGACACAAGTTACGCATGCATTAATGTAAGCTCTCTCTCTCTCTCTCTCTCTCTCTCTCTCTCTCTCTCTCTCTCTCTCTCTCTCTCTCTCTCTCACTCTCTCTCTCTCTCTCTCTCTACGAGTGTTCATCATCGTCGGTGTGTCTTGACTGTCTTCTATTCTGTTCACTTCTGGCTTTCTGTCGGTGGAGGTCTTCATTCTTCAGTACGGCGTTCTCTTCAGTAACCAGTTGAGCCCGTAGTGGTGTGGGTTCATGTCTTGGAAGGTCGAGTTCTCTCTTGTTTCCATCAAAGGCAAGGGATGTTCTGTGTTGTGGCTGCGCTCGCGTCACTACCATGAGCGTTGGTTTTCTTCCTCTTCGTGGCTGCCGTTTCGCTCACTTTCACGTTTCGTTCGCCTGCTGTTCCAAAATGTAGCCGTTCGCTGTGATTCTCCGGGGCCAAGATTTATTTTCCTTAAATCATTCATTTGTCACCTTGTTGGTCTGTATTCTATGTACCTATTATAATTTGATTCCCTTTTTCATCATCTCTCCTTTTTTTCTTTCTTTTCTTTTCTTTTCTTTTTTTTCCCAGCATGCACATGTCCCTAATATAAGAACAATCATTAGGTTCGTGCATTACTCTCTCTCTCTCTCTCTCTCTCTCTCTCCTCTCTCTCTCTCTCTCTCTCTCTCTCTCTCTCTCTCTGTTTTTGTTTTGTTTTATTTTGTTTCTTTATTCTTATTCAACTTGGGGTTTTTCATATATTTCGTAACATTAGTTCCGTCTCAAATATCAGTTCCAGATTTTTACACTTGCCATATTTAAACTTTGAAATAGAAAGTTTTGCAATTAATAGAACCATGTTCACTTGTTTTCTCGGTTTATCTGTGAATACATCTGTTTTGGTAATGCCAAACAGAGCTGTTGTTACATTCATAGGGATCTGTATGTGTAGCGTGTGAGAATATACTGTTTTACTTGGTTCCAGAATGTGGATAACTTAGGGCAAGAATAGAAGGCATGTTCAATGTAATCTATTTCTTTGCACCAGTGGCATTTTTTTTGTTTCCACTACACCCATTTTTTGTAACAATATGTTGGTGGGGTAAATATTGTGAATGAATTTAAAATGAAGGAGCCTCAGTCTAGATTCCTTTGTACATTCGTACGCTAGGTTAAAGTAGTCTTCAATGTTGATGTTTAATTTACGCTTCCAAAAATATGTCGCGCATATTTCATGGTTTTGCTTTTGGGCAAAAACCTTTCTGATTTGTTTATTTGATACGGCTGTGAGGTTTCCTTCGTCTGTTACAACATCAGTAGGGGGTTCGTCTTTGTGTTCAATGTTAGCAAGTTGTTGCTTCCATGTGGATGGGATTGCGTTTGTCAGCGCATTGTATTCGAATAGAAGGATTGGGGAAGTGCCTAATTTTTCTTCTATTTCTCTAAAGGTCACTATATGTCCATTTTGCCAAAGATCTTGAACGAGAAGGATACCAGCTTTATACCATTTTGTAAAATGTAGTGTATTTCCTTTGTATTTTATATTTCTGTTGTTCCACAGAGGTTCTGTTTTTAACATTCTCTACTGGTCGGTCTTTGTTAAAGGTGGTGACTGCAATGATTACGTCTTTCCAAAAGACTGAGGTAACTTTTTTTAATCCTTGGATTTCTTTAGGATCAACGTTACAGTTAAAAACGCAGTGGCTGTTCTGGAAAGGTGACATGTTATTTCGCGCGAGGATGCTCCAGTGAGCTTTGGTTTGTTTGAGGAGTCTTGCCGCCCATTTGACTAGGAACATTTGTTGTGATGTTCGATGTTAATCATACTTAGGCCGCCTTTTTCCTTTTCTAGGCTAAGGACACCTCTTTTTATCTTTTCGAATGCTTTTTTATTATTGAACTTTTTTTTCCATAGGAACCTATAAATCAGTGAATTAATAGAGTGGAGGGTTTGTTTTGGTATAGATGCTGCTTGCAATATGTGAGAGAATTGTGACAGCAGAAATGTTTTAGTTAGAATAACTTTACCATAGAGGGATGGGTTTCTGTTTTCCCATTGCTTGATGATTTTGGTCATCTTGTCTACTCTGGCTTTCCAGTTTTCTTCGATCTCAGAGATTTCTTTGTCTGCCGAGAAGTAAATGCCTAAAACTTTGAGTTTACCCGATTTCATAGGTATATTACTAACAGTGCCCGTTTCACACTTTCGTGATCCTAACCATATGCTTCTGACTTGCTTTTATTTAGTTTTAGGCCGGAAAACTCCTCGAATTTCACAACTATGTTTGTGGCTTCCTGAATATCTTGCTCATCTTTAAGGGTCAGTGTTGTATCATCCGCAAATTGTTTTATTTTAGTATAGTTGAATGTGTTGCTTACGTCAGGATTTTGTGTTAACTTAATTCCTTGAATATCTTTACTGTTCCTTATTCGGATAGCTAGTGTCTCAACAGTTATCACAAAAAGGGGAGGACTGAGTGGGCAACCTTGCCTAATGCCTCTTTCTGTTGGGAACAAGTCAGATAACCATCCACCATTGTGAATACAGCTTTGTGTGTTTTCCATAACGGTTAAAACGGATCTTTTAAATCGTGGGCCGAAATTGAACAAATCAAGCGTTTCTAGGATACAGTCTTTAGACAGGGTGTCGAACGCTTTAGAGAAGTCTAGTGCCAGTAGGGCACCTGGCTGGTTCGTTCTGTTGAGGTATGCAGTGAGATCATCAAAGAATCTTAAATGGAGGGCTATGTTTCTGCCTTTTATAAATCCTACTTGGTCTTCGCTTACGATTGATGTTATTATGTTCTGTAGTCTCAAGGCAAGTGCCTTTGTGAATATTTTGTAGTCTGTATTTGTGAGTGTAATTGGCCTGTAATTAGCGAGGTTGTGTTTGTCTAGATCGTTGCCTTTGTGTATTAATGTTATGATTCCTTTTTTCATAGAAAGGATAATTCACCTTGCTCAAGTGAAGCTGTGATACAATTCAGTAAAGGTTGTCTTAATTTATCCCAGAATTTCTTGTAGAAGAGTGGTGTGAGGCCATCACTCCCTGGTGCAGACTCATTTTTTAAATGATTAAGGGCTTGCGTGAGTTCGTCTGGTGTAATTTCCTTGTCGCAGAATTCTTTTCTTCATCTGTGAGTGTGGGGAAGTCATCATCGGTTAGGAAATCGTCTTTTATCGTCTCTCCTTGTTTAATTGGCATGTCTTTTTTGTATAGCTGAGTGTAGTATTCCTTAATTTCATCTAGTATTGTTTGGGAATTGTCTGTTAATGACTGATTTACACACAGTGATGCAATAGTGTTTGCTGCTCCTTGTGTCTTTTCTAAGCGCAGAAAATATTTAGTGTTCTTTTCACCCTCTTCGATCCATTTGACTCTTGATCGAATTTGGGCGCCGCATGCGTCTTTCAATTCTTGCAGTTCTATTTCTTTTTTAAGTTGATGTGCTTTTGTTGCTAAGCCTTTATCCAAGGGGTTGTATGACAGTTTTTGTTCAATTTCTTCCAGCTGTTTGACTTTGGTTTGTTTCTGTTGAGGCCAAATTTTTGTGCCCCTTGAAAAGTTTATACAGAAGGATTTATACCTTACTTTAAACATTTCCCATGCCTTTTGTGGGTCTTCCTTGTCATACTGAATAAAGTGGGCGTCAATGAAGTTAGTCGTTTCATTGAGAAACTCTTCCTTTGACAGCAATGAGCTGTTAAATTTCCAGTATCCAGTACCTCTTAGGAATTTTATTCGTATTATATTAACTTTCACAAGTTTGTGGTCTGAGTGTGGGAATATTTCAATATTTGCTCCTCGTATGGATGTGTATGAAAAAGCATCACAAAATATGTAATCAATTCTTCTTGCAATAAACGGGGCAGATTTGGACCAAGTGTAATCTCTGGCATCAGGATGGAATGTTCGCCATGTATCTTTTAAGTCATAGGATGTTAATAAATTCGAAAGAGCTTCTCTTTCTTGTTGTGGGTGAAATTTTCCTGAAATGTTGTCAATGGGGTGTACTGCTGTATTAAAATCTCCCAAGACCCAAAGATGATCGTAATCTTGTCCTTGTAGTATTCTATTGAGCTGATTTAGAAATGTTAGTTTATCACTTGTTGAGTTAGGGGCATAGCAGTTAGCTATGACAGTAGTTTTATTTTCTAATACAACCTTTATTAACAGTATTCGATCTGTTGCTTGGATGAGTTCTGTTTTCATTTGTTTATCATTTATGAGAATAATGAGTCCATTACTTCTGTTTGTGCCTGGACTGTAATAGGCGTTTCCTGTCCATTGTGTATTGATTTCTTGTATTATATCGTTTGTTACGTATGTTTCTTGTAGGCATAAGATGTCTATGTTTTGTTTCCTCATGAAATTAAATGTTGTTCTTCTTTTTTAACTTATTTCTGAAGCCACGTACATTAAGTGTACCAATACATATGTTGTTATTCTTCATAGGAAAAGGTATTAATAGATCAGAGTACCATAATCGTTAGTCCGTAACTCAGAGCTGTAGGTCGAAAGGGTGAGGTCAGTCCGTCTGCCGTGTGCACACATCAGGTTCCACTTTCGTCTGCTAGCCCAGACTCTTCACTTTCCCCTGTTGACGCTCAGGCATCTTTGTTTGGCGTTTCGCTTCGAGCTCGTCCGTCGGCGATTCGCTTCTCTCTCTCTTTTCCTTTCTTCCTGGTGCGCCACTCTCCGCAGTGCCGCGTGGCGTGGTGTTGTCCGTTTTTCTCCCCTCTTTCGTGTGCCGTGTTCCGTGTTCCCGAGACACGTCGGCCCCGCCTTGCGCTGTTGCGGTGGTAGGCCTACCGTTACATTTGTATTCCCCACCACCTCCGTGCGGGTGTGTTGTCCGGCGGGTATTTCGGCGCTGGCCTGGTCGCTCTGTTCACTTGACTCTGTCATATCTTTCGGACAGTCAATTCTCTTGTGCCCTGGCTGTAAGCAGTTTTTACACACAATCTGATTTGCGCAGTTGGCTGCCACATGGTCCACTTGCAGGCACTTGTTACATCGGAGTTTTTGTTTCATCTCCCTATAGAAGATGCCTGCCGTGAACACACCAACTTTCAAAACTGGCAGCAGAGGTGTGCGTGGTAGTGTAATATACACAAATCTGCGGCCAGTTTCGAACTGTGTCAGCTGTCCCCCTGGGGTTCGTGCAAGTTCATTTCGCACTGAGGAGCGTAGCTCCACACCAATTTTTTTAAGCGCATCCTCAATGTCTTTGTTTTGCATGTGCAGTGGAACACTATCCACCCACAGTTTCGTGGAAGGTTTCTCCTCCCCCTGTCCTATAACACTGAAGGGGTTCGTGTCTAATAGAGCCACTCGTGCCCCCCTGAAAAGAAAACCTTCTAACAGTAGTGTGTCTCTGTCTTTCTTTTGTTTATGATAAATTTGCCACAGTCCTCTAATTCGCTGTGCTCCCCGAATCGTTCCCCTTCCTGACACCGCTTCTGCTGCTACACAGATGTCGTAGGTTGTTGGAAGGGACTCGTACTGTGGCAAAGCACGCGCGGTCACATACACTGGGTCCACTGACGGGGCCGCACCGGCCACCGCCATTTTGCCCCGGGCTTACACTGGTTCACTGACCTTGTTTTTCCTCCGGGCTTCGGTCGAGGCGTTGTTGTCACGGAATTAGACAAGTAGAATACCTACCACTGCACACAGCAAAACTCTGTACTATATTTGGAGCATCCACTCTCTCCTATACACACCTCCCTCTCAAAAACACTCAGAGCGTTGAAAACCTGTGGCCTGCTGACATCAGAGGCCGGCGGAAGTCCTCTAGAAGATGCTATTAACTCTGCTGTTAATTTGCCTGCCAGCATACAAAGGTATCAAGACGTTCTTGCACATACTAGGTCAAAGGTTGACTTTGTTGTGGGTCATGGATTATACATGCTACCCTCTGACCTTAGACTACAGATGGGCACGATACAGAATTATAACAATGAAATCCTCATAGCTGGAGACGACCAAAACTTAGGACAATCAAGGCAAAAAACACAAGTCCCGCTCCATCCATTTTAAAGAAAGTACCTAGCCCTGAAGAAAGCGATCCAGTTATAAGCCCCCCACAACCAGAAAGCAACCCAGAAAGCACTCCACCTGTTGATCTGCCTTACACTGACAGTCATACTAGCGAAAAGACAGCCCTCGTTGTGTTTTTAACTTTTACTGGATTAGCCATACTTTATTTCACTAAAAATTAATCCAGCAGCCAGAACTCCTAACGTCCACAGATGGTCAGCCATATAACCAGCCACCTTACCTATAGTAGACAAAACCCAACTAACAACACTGCCTATTATGCCAGGCAGAGCATCAAGCGCTTTGGCTGCTAACTTTTTTAATAAGTTTGCTAGTGAAAAAATTTTTTTCAAATCCAACTTTTACCAGGCGGGGGCGTTGAGGCGCATGGTCCCTTGGCGCCCCCTGTTAAAGAAAAAACGAGTGTAGAGATAGCAAACCCACAGCCTTTTAAATACTAACTATTGTAACCCCTTTCCCTGAACAAGTCCATTCTTTCAGCTGCGTAGTGTTTTCTAAAGTATTTTTGTTTATGTTTCTTTAATTTTGCTTGTTTTGAGCTAGCTGCGCTCTGTTAGCAACAGAGTTCTAAAAAAAGCCCCCCCTTTTTTTCCTTAAACCCTGTTTTTTCTTCTGTATTTTTTCCTTTTTTCCTTTTTGCCCAAAATTGTTATCACTGATCACGAGTTTATTTTTTTCTGCTTCTATCTTTTATTTTGTTTTAAAAAGTTCTGCTAGTTTGAGATTTAGATGCTCCCTTACTGCGAAAAGCAGTCGTAAGGGCCCCCCGATGTCGCGCTAGGTAATGGAGAATCTTTAAATTTTTTTTTAACTGTGTTTCCTCACTTAAACTTGTTTCAATTTCGCTATTATTTCATCTGCTGTTCGTTTTAATTTTTGAAGAGTAGTTTTGTATTTCAGTTTGTGTTGCAACTTTTGCCCCATTTTTGAAAAGACAACACCTCAGGTCTTAAATTGCAAAAGTTTTTTTTCCTTTGGTCAACAACAGGGGATCTCAAGAATTGTGGCCCGCTTAAAAACTGGTGGGTCGGGTTTTTTGCAGTAACCGTACACTTTTTCCTTTCCCAGTTCTTACATACAAATGTTATTTTTTTCTGTTGAAAATCACAACCCTCGCTTCGGCTCTCTCTCCCCCATAGGCTATAAATATTCAATCTATTAGAAATGTATTTGGGCTTTCCCCCACCCCTTGGCCTGCTGCTCCCCCTTCAAGCCTTCCTGCAATAAAGGGGCCCATTTTCTGTTTCTCTTCTTCTTCAACGGATCAAGGGTCAAAATCCTCACCCTTTTTTTTTATTTATATTTTTTTTTTGTTTTATAAAAAATAAACCCAAACAGTTGTGACCTCGATCCATACAGAAAAGAAAGGAACCCCCAGGGTAAAAGGAAAGACAGACTGTATTAGTGTAAATACCCCATCAACAGTTCACCTGGACAAGGTTTTTTAGTATGTTTCCTGATCTTGGCGCTGAGAGTTATAATGCCAGGCCCCGCTAAACTACTTTCAAAATAGATATTACATCGGAAACCTAATGCTATGTTGTTGAAATTTGGCGGGCTATTGTTAATCTATAGAAATTAGATGAGGGAAACCGGTCGTTATCTAAGAGGGCGGAAAATTTTGCCCTCTATTTGCTATGGCTCCCTAAAAAAAAAAAGGAAAAGAAAAGTTTTTCAGGGAATACAAGTCCAAACGGTCTCAAGCCAGGCTTAAAGGGGGGGAGCAAAGAATGATTTTAAAAGATGGGCATAGCAAAAGCATTTGCAACAGTTTTTGCACCCCTCTAGATTTTGAATTTAAAAGCGCAATGCCATTTCCCAAAGGCGCACAAAAAAGAAAAATTTTACTTATCATCTAACATTAAATCCTACAGTTCTGCGTTCTGTCTGAAATCCTTTAGCAAAAAAACGTTATGATATTTCTCTTGATTTTGGGGTTGTTACAAACCCCTGAACGGCTAGAACAATTTAACCCAGTAAAAAAGTAAAACGGTTATTTATATAAAACTTATTGCACCCCATTACAAAAAATAGAAACACCGAAACTCCTCGAAATCATCTAAATCAGGTTTTAAAAAAGTTTTTAAAAAGGGAATTTTGTTTTTGTTTACTGAAGAAAAAACTCCTTTTCAGGGGGATCAGAACGTTTTAAACCCAAAAAAAATTGAGAAGGTTGACTGTGCAATAAATGGCAAGTCGACAGTTGTTTTGGGGGGCGTGGATTTTTACCTCCCCAAAACATTTTTGATGAAAAAAAAAGTTGTTCGTGGGGGTGGCAAAGGGACCCTGCAGTTGATCGCGAG
The DNA here is from genome assembly GCA_018398815.1 of Conus ventricosus. Taxonomy (NCBI): domain Eukaryota; kingdom Metazoa; phylum Mollusca; class Gastropoda; order Neogastropoda; family Conidae; genus Conus; species Conus ventricosus. Next base: position 46,723,435 of record CM031627.1, read on the forward strand.
TAAAAAATTCCCTTTTAGATGTAAGATCAAGCTATTTTTAAATACCCAAAATTTGGACTGTGGCTGGTTTTAGATCCACATTTGACAACAATTTTTTTGGAAGTGGAGAAAGGATATGGCAAGATGGCATAAAAAAAAATATTCACAAAAAACAGAGGGAAACCCCCCAATAAAAATGCACATTTTTAGGGTTTGTGTGTTTAAAACTTTGAAGAAACGGCAAAAGGGCCCCCTTTTTTTTAAAAGCGGAGAAATTTTCAAATAAAAACAGAGGTAGTTTAAAGTTTTTTTCCCCAAAGATCCGCCTGTTCTCTTATCTGCGGGATTTTGGGTTGGGAAAACTGTCTTCGTCGTTTTGTTAAAAAACAATATACGGGTTTTTCATTACGGCACATTGTATTTTCCAAACCTTTAAACACAAAAAAGCTTATAAAGAAAGGAAGTTTTTGGACAACGGAATTTTTTTTTTGTTGACCCCCGTGACAAAAAAAAGCGACTGTTTAAAACTTAATAGGCTGTTTGGGGAACTGAAACGGTTTATTTTTGGACTGTTAGCGACGAGACATTTTTTAAAAAAGAAAAGCTCTGCAAATACCCTTTAGGGGGCCCCACGCATTTTTTCTTTTGGGGCTTTAACCGAAATAATGTGTTTTAAAAATTTTCGATCGCAGAAAAATCGGTTGTATTTTTTTTCACAAAGGACAAAAGTTTTGAAGAATGTTTAAGTAAAAAATTATATAATAAGGGAAAAAGATGATTAAAAAAATTAAAAAGCAGTTAGAAAAATCTAACAGTAAGAAGCTTCGGACTGACCCCCCAGTTCATTACGTTTGTTTTTATAATTTGTTATTTTTGATTGCTTAAACAATTTGTTTATAAAAATTTATTTATATTATAAAAAGAAGTCTCGGGGGCCAGAACAAAATGACTAGCTCCTAAATCGTTGCAGTAGAGCTAAAAGACCAGCAGAACAACTGATTTTTGATCTAATGGGATCCCCGGAAAATGTTTAGGTTTTGAGTACACAGATGAGGGGGTTTCAAACGAACAAAAATTGAAGACAAAAAACGACAGAAAAGCATCCTACCCTAGAAGAGATAAAAAATTTTAAAGGGCAAACGTTTTTTGGAAAACACGAAACAAACTTAATAAAAGAGAGAATGTTTTGGGCGCTGTCCTGAAAATTGCTTAAAATCTAAAGTTTGAACTCGAACCCCCAATGTAACTTTGAAAAGAAAAAAAATTTTAGAAAACCCTTAAAATGCGGGACCCATCTTGCTATATTCCGGGAAACACAAAGAAAAAAAAAAATTTGAAATAATTAGGGGGTTTTGAATTAGCTACGAAAAAGAAGTCCGCGAAGGGGGGAAGAGACTGTGGGCTTAGAATTTCCCCCAAAAACTAGATCACTCCCTAGGCAAATGCGATTTTTTTCGCTTTTTTATTACTCCGGGGAGGCATACTAGCTTGCAGAAAACGTTAATCAGGGGTATACAAAAAAAAGGCTGAAAACTTGGACCCCCCTTTTAAGGGGTATTGCAATTAAAAAAAACGGAGAAAAAATAGACCCCCTTTTATCATCTGACAAGGTTACGGGATGGTTGAAAAAGGGGCCAAACTAAAAATACTCGACTTTTTCCTTTTAATATTTTGATTTATTGCGTTTTACTCTGTTAAGAAGTCTGCCAAAAATTATAAGAAATTGTAAAAATTTAATTTAAATTAATAAAAAATCTTTATTTAAAAAATCTGTTAACAGTTTTGTTTAAAGAAAATAACGAACTTCAAAAGAAAATAGAAATGATTTGGGATAAGTATAGGTTACTAGAAAGAAATGCAAAGCTTTAAAACTTTTTTTTTTAATTACGGGTCAGGGGCTGTACAGCGAAGTGCGGGGTTAGTGTTGCGGTTTTAGCTAGTGGGGTTGGGCACCATCTTTTTAGTTTTAGGGGGCCGGTTGGTTTGGGCCCTTCTTGATTGTAACCCGGGTTTTAAAAAAATTAACCCCTTTACAAAAGCACACTCCCCTTTGTTCCCTAGCATCAGCAATACTTTGTTATTAAGATTAAGAATAACAAATCTTTACAAATAAAAAAACAAGGGCGAAGAATTTCAGAAGCTTTGCTGATGTGACGTTTATAGAGCAAAAGTTTTGAGTTTCAAAAGGAGTGGAAAAAGATTTTTCTTCGCGACAGGTGACACATCCAATTAAACAGAACATTGAAAAACAAAACCGATCGTTAAAACCAAAATGGGCAAAAAATTTAACAAAAAATAAACACAAAATTTTTTTTTTTAACTCACTGTGTTTGGTGGGAAAACTTGCAGCTCTTCCCGAAAAAAGGATCTTTTGGGGGCGGTTTTTAGAAGAAAAGTTTTCTTAATAATATACAGGGGGGGCTTTTTTCATAATTTTTTCAACCATATACATTACGTCCATATGGGATTGTGGCTCTAATTACATGCCCTCGCCTCTCCGGGAGCAACAAGTATCTTACTTTTAGCCCAAAACGGCAAATTTTTTGAGCCCCTGCAAATCTTCAGAAATGGATTTTTTTTTAATTTTGATTGGTTTACGGGTTGGGGGCCTGTTGTTTTAAAAATTCTCAGTTCATGGCGGTAAGAGCAGGCAATCCCTAACCCCATTCTGTTTACGGTTCTGTCATAATTTCTCTGTGATATTGTGGTAACGGCTTCAGCAAGATTCTTTTTAAAAGTTTTACAAAGGTTTTGTGATCGATGTTGCCTGGGATCCCTCTCTAACTGAAACATATTTTTAAAAACATTGGTTTACAGATCCTTTTAAATTTTTTTCCCCATCACTTGAACCATCCTAGGATATTTTTAATGGGCCCCGCATTATTTTTGTTGTAAACCCACGCCACGCGTTGAGCTTTTATCCGTTAAAGGCTCAGCGTTTTTTGATTTGAACCCATGTCAACAACTCCCAGAGCAATTTTAAATTTTTTTCTCAACTTTGTCATGTGGAAGATACAACAAGTCCTCGGTGGGTGTCATTTGGAACTGAGTTAAAAAATCTAGGCCTTATTATTTTTTGGAGGGGCAGATAATTTCCCAATTGCTTGTTTTGAAAGCCATCTTTCGCTCGATTCAGACACTCTGCGGCTTTTTCTCGTTTTTCAATAGCAGTCTTTTTTTTTCCAATAACCTTTGGAGAATAATATATTTTGTGCTTCAAAAGTCCAAAAGAGGACGTATTTTAATTGATTTTAAATTATTTTTTAGTTTGAATATGCAGAAGAATGTTCCCAAGCACCCACAATAAAACCAATTTCTGTTTTTTTCTTTTCTTCTGATGGTTCATAAAAGTCAGACAGTTCGGCGGGGCGAGTTAAAAACTTTTTTTCTTTACTAAGTAATACTCTTCATTGCCTCATCAACGTCCAAAATGTGTGCTCGCATGCCCCTGCCCCCTTTAAAACGTTTTTTTAATAAAGTCAAGTGAGCAATCCTCCTTTTTCATAAGCGTCTTTGCCTTTGGCTAAATCTTCAATTGCCTTGTTAGACTTTCTCTTCTTCATGGGCCCAATTATAAACTATAATTGTTTCCAAGGAAGGCTAAAGTTTTAAAAATACTCCTCCTCCATCATAACCTCCCGCCTTTTTTAAATAAATATTTTTTTATAAATTAATTTTTCTATGAACTAATTTTTCGGGAAAAATTCCCTGTGTAAAAAAAAAGTCTTTTGACGAAATCCCTGCAGAAAATTAAAAATAAAAACCTTAAAAACTCCTCAATGTTTAACCCTTTCCCTAAGTCAGCGGGTTTCTTTTAAAAATTTTTTTTGCTAACACGAAAAACCTATACTAAGACCGCTAATTCAGCAGGTGGTAAATCGTATGTAATTTTTTTTTCATCTCTTTTTTTAACTAAAAAATAATTAAAAAATCAAAATTTCAAAAGGGCTGTTATGGCTTTTTAATCAGTAATCTTTTGTTTTTTAAACTAAAAATAAAGTTCAACTATTTTTGGCGAATCTTCTATTTTTTCCCCATTTTGGGGGTTTTTCCCAACAAACATTTTGCGGGGGTTAAATAAACTTAACACCAACGATAGGCATGCAAAATTTAACCAGCTTTTTAAACCGGGTTTTTAAAAAATTTTTTAATTATTTTTTATTCCCTTTTAAAAATGGATTGTGACGAATTTTAAAGTGTTAGGACAAGCAGCTAATCCGTAGACAACGTCATAAAGAAAGATTATTTCTCTGCTGCGTGTGGGAAAACTAAACAGTATTTAGGTGTTGAAATAAGTATTAACGATCACAACTCCACTTCAGACGTTGAGAAGTACTACGCAGGGCCCAAGCCAACTGGGGTCAAAAAAAGGGTTGAAAGGGGGTCAGAAAATGTTTGTTTATATTTAAGTTTTTAAGTAAGATGGCGCCCGGTGATCAAAAAAGATTTAAAAAGTGACTTATCAAAGATCCCGGTTTTAAACAGTCCAGAAAAATCTTGCATGTGCATGTATTACAGATTTGGACATGTTTGCCCTTATCATGGATTAATTACGTTTAAAATTAAAATTTTTGATCATATTAAATTTAATCGCATAAAAAAAAAAGGCGATCAGGGGAAGAAGACGCTAAGGACGTCCCAGGGCAAGTGAAAGTACCACAATGAATGTGCCGCGGGCAGAATGACCAAATGATAAAGTACAAAAGGGTAAAAAACCCGGACTGTTGAGGTGGGCGTAAACTGGGTATTGGGAAAAAGACGAAAAACAAACCAATCAGCAAAAAAAAAATTAATTTTATGTAAACAGCTCGCCACCCAACAAACCCAATTGACAACGACACAATCCAAAAAAACAATAAGATGTATTTTTAATTGGGCTGTTTTTTGGGGGGGGGGTGTTTAGCATACAAATACCTAAACCCAAAATAACAACAAAAACCGCAAACCCCCACAGTAAAAGAAAAGAACCAAAATTTTGCAAAAAAAGACAATCTCCGCGTGCCCATTTTTTTTTTTGTAAAGTTTTAAGAACTAGATAAAAATAAAGTTAAGAACAAATAAATTTCGTTATTTTTTTTAGAAAATACTTTTAAGTTAAAGTGAAATAAAAATTTCAAGTAAAATACAAAAAATTAATAATTCTTTTTTAAGTATAGTTAGGTTTTAAAATAGTACTAGTTAGGGTTTTTAAATAAGTATGTTAGGTTCTTAATTAAGTTCTGTTAGGTTTTTAAGTAATACAGTTTGGTTTTAAGTTTAATACAAGTCAAGTTAAAACTTTAAAATTCTCCTTTACCACGCAAATGAAACCCCGGATTGAGTAAGTTTCTTGTTATTGAGAGCTAGTGATTTCTTTTAACAGCATTTTGTTTATTGATGGAGGTAGAGCGAGATTAACTTTTTTGTGAGAATTTTGTTTTCAAAAAGGGCTTGCTTGATTGTGAGTATATTTTTTTTTGACAACTTCTTTTCTTATCCTTTGCTTTTTTCTTACAAAGGGGCGGGTGGCAAAAACATATACATCTTTACCGCAAAAACCAAATATTCTTTGATAACTGTCCCTAAGTTCATCTTCATCTTTTCCCCAAATTACTTTCTGTTTACAGTTGAATGTAAAGGGCTGTCTTTAGGGTGTCGCATGTGTCGTAACACCCATCAAATCCTTTAGCTACTTCTGTTTCTAAATCTTTAAAAAGTCTTTTTGTGGGGACTCTAGAATAAAACACAGTGTCTGTTAAAGGCCCGCTTCTGGACCGCGTTTTTAAATAGTCGTAAGAAATTCAACTTTTAAAAACTTTGCCTCTAATCGATAAAGCCGTAAACACCGGCTCGTCCCAAATCCCTTTTTTTTCATCTAACCAACCAAAACGTCGTTAAATCTTTTTAAAGTTTGATATTAGGTTTTTGAGGCAAAATTAATTTCTTGGTTTTCTTTTGTAACTTTTTAACATTTTACGGTTGTGTTCGTTCTCCATGGTTTTACCAAAAAGCTTTGGTTATCAGTTTAAAGAAGTCTTTTTTTGAAGCGTCAGTGGCTTGGTTTTAAGATCAGTTTCTTTTTGATGTATGGCCCCATAAAGGGCTCTTGATCAAAAGCAATGATTTTAGAACAGCTGTCAGTTTTATCCGTGTCTTAAGTAAAAAAATTTAAAAGTCTGTAATGACAACATACTTAGTTTTAGCTAAGATGGGACAAGTTTAGGCCGCTCAATAGGGCTCACTTTAATCTTTCGCGGCTAGGGGGGAAACGTTTTGAGATCGTGTAATTTTTTGGATATTCAAGTCTACTTCCAAGATTATCCGTGGTTTTTTCAGGCAAGCTTACAACAAACTTAACACAGTGTTAACATCGTGAGGCCCTTTTATATTTTAAAATTTTAAAATGGGGAAAAGGTTGACTCATGCCCTCCATACAATTGTTGGGTCTAAGTCATTAATATTGATGGTTTATTAGGGTCATAGTCTCTAAATTTTGTTTTTTGGCTTTGCAGTAAGGGTGTGGGCCCGCTAATACCCCCCCTTAGACCGTCTTCAATCATCTGAAGTGGGGGTAGATCAGATATTAGCAAACTGGTGTTTGTAACTTTTAAAAAAAGCATCCCCAAAAAAGACCTGGGGCAGAGATGTTGTGAGTCAGCAGTAATGTTTCATGCCTGTGACTGTAATTTTGAAAAACGTCTGCCAAAAAACACTCAGCCAATAAATATTGATGTGGGAAAACGCCCCCGTTCCAGGTAATTCGTCCAGGCTTTCGCGGTATTTAAAATCAGAGTCGGTTAGTTTTGCCTTAAGACTAGAAAAGAAAAGGCCCTTTTGGAGGGGAAACGGTCTTACAAAACCATCCCAGATTCATGTTTTTAAGGATAAAATCCTTTACGCCTAAAAATGGATCAAAATATTGTTTAGGGTTGGGAAGTCTTGTAGGATCCCGCAACTTATCAAACAAAACCTCAGATTTGGGCTTATAAAAGGAAAAAGAGTCAAAAGTAAAAATTGTACTTTTCGAAGACTGGGGCAATGCAGGGAACCCTCTTATTTCAAATTCAAGCTTTCATGATAAAGTAGATGTACCCCGTAAATTATGAAAGAAGTAGGCGTTTCCGCCTTGGGTCAAACCCTTTAATTGAAATTTCAATTGTTGTTGCGGGGGCCCCCCTGAAATTTTCCCGAATGGATGTGGTCCTTTCTGCTTTCCCAATAATTCTTTATTGCAAATCCAACATGCGTAGATGAGTCATAGCTTCTTGGTCTTCAGGAGTCATATCAATGCTGAAAGATTTGTTGGGTTTGGGTAACTGATTGCGAAGTTGTTTATCTGATCTAAAAATCGCTGGCTGCGTTTGGGGGGCCTCTGTAAATCTCAGGTGTTGTGTGTGCCTTGACCTAAAACAATAAAAGCATAAGAACAGATCGTGATGGGTTTAATAAGGTTGTTTTTGTTCTTGCTGTTGGGGCCATAGCTGCGGTAAGAGCATTTAAAGTCAGCATAAACCACGTCGGATCATTTGCATTTTTTTAATTCTTAAAACTAACTTTTGACCCTGGTTTAGGGGTGGGAGTTTGGTTTTCCCTCTACAAAAATTTTACAAAGCGTTTTTGACGGCAGTGCTTCTATAGTTGGGATTCTGACCAACACCCACAAAGCTCTTGTCCCAGATTTTTTGTTTTGATGTATATTCTAACATCGCTTGTTTTTAATTAAAAATAAAGGGCCCTTTTTACTACTGTAAACGTACAAGTCTCATGTTTGTTAAGGGGGGCGCCAAAATGGGGCGTTGGGAGAAATCCTAGAGGCACTGATTGCTTTTACAGACCATGTGTATTTTATTGTGATTGGCTTGTTTGTTTTCAAACGAGATTACTGTTATATTACGGAAAGGTTATGTTATCAAGTTTTTCTTTTGCTTATATTGTTCATAATTTGGGAAAATTGTTTGCATATTTTTAAAAAGGATGAGATGCCTAAAACACACCACATAAAGCCATGTTTCGAATTATGTTGTTTAAGACTGCCCCTTTTAACTCTAAATTTTGGAGGGGAAGGTGGAATTGCCAATATAGGAAAAAACTTTGTTTTTTCTCAATCTAATTTTTAAGGACTGTCCCTTCAACCAGCCCAAAAACCCTTTTAAATTTGCCTCCCCACTTTCATGGTTAAACTGTGTAAGCATGTAAACCCAGTTAGAGTTAAAGTCGTGATCGATTACTTCTTTTTTGTTTAGTTGAAACCCCTTTCCCTGTTTTTATCATAGGCTTATATAACAAACAGAACGGCCCAAAGCATTTTAAATGGGGTTCCTCTAAAAAACCCCGGGGTTTTAGCGATGCATTTCCCGCTTTTTCCCGAACTTTGTGGGTTAAGATTTCATGTCTATTTATGAAAAATATTGTTAATTGTTTGTACTATCAAAAATTTCTTCCATTGTATATAGTTTTCTGCCCTAAATTTACTTGTGGCCTATTTTTAAGCCACAATATTTTTTGAAATAAAAAAAATAATGTATATAAAGTAATAAAACCGCTTTTATTCTTACCCCAACCCCCAACACTTCAAGACACGTTTAACCTTTCAAGACGCCTGCTAATATTTTAGCTTTTCTGTCATACATCAAGTTTAACTTTGATTGCTTCGTTTTAAAAAGTTCCTATTATCTTTTATTTTATTGTCTTACATTCTCAAAACCCAATTCACTAAAAAAATGTTTAATAATTTCATTGTTTCGTCAAAAGTTCATTACAAATTTTTTAAATCAGATTTTACTAAGTTCGGTGGCCTTTTTTTTAAAAATAAATAAAAATTATTGTAATTCTTTATTCATAGTTTTTCAACGAAAACCTGTCTTCTTAAATGAATAGCTACTCCTTCAGGGAGTAGTAGAAAAAAAGTCAATTAACATTTTATTAGCTTACTACAACTAAAATGGCAAATTTTTTTATAATTGGGTTTGGGCCAAAATCTATATTTTACTGGGGATTGATCACATTTCTCGATTATTTTTTCCCCAAAAAAATCAGTTTAATTTTCGAAAATGGGCCCCTTAACTATTCCCATCCTTCCCCCCCCCCAATCCAAACCCCTCAAAAAAAAAATAAAACCAAAAACTACTTCAACCCCCATTTAAACACAAATAAAATTTAAATTTAAAAAATTTTTTAATCATTTCTTTTGTAAACAACTGTTATTCATGTCTTTTCTAAACGCAAAACCTTCTTCATTAAAGCAATAGCTACCCTTCGGGTAGTAGAAACAGTCAGATTTAAAATCTTCGGGCCATATTATCTAGTAAAGCAAATAATTTTTCAAATGGTTTTTGGGCCCAAATTTTCGGTATTTACTAATAGCTTCAGTAATTTTCCGAATGTTATGCGATTAAAAAGATCAGTAATTATTTTTCAAACTTTCTTTAACGATCTTATCACCCTCCCTCCCCCTCCAATCGTAAAGTATTTAATAAGCTTGCGGCTAACGGCCCTTCTTTTTTACACCAAATTAAAATAAAAAATTAAAAATTAATTAATCAGTTTCTCTCTCCCTCATTCAAAACCCCCATCTCTCTTCACAGCCGCACACACAGACAAAAGACAGCAGACAGAAGCGGACAGACAGACGACAGACAGACAGACAGAAACAAAAAAACGCGCACACCGCGGGAAATTCACACAATAACAGGCAGGAAGGGAAAAGGGGCTTTTTTTTGTAGAATGTGATGGGCTTTTTGTTGTTCACACTTTAAAACGAGTGAATTCGAACAGCCCCAAAAGCAATTATTGAGCCTGAATCAATAATCACAAAATCTCTTCAAAATTTTTTTTTGGGGGACCTGAATAGGCACCTTTGAAGTGAACGAAGCGTGACGCGTCCGTCCGTTTGGGGTTTGGGGTTCCCTTACTATTTTTTTGACCCCGTCATGCGTTTGTGGGGAGACTTGCAGGTAGGGGGGCTTTTTTAGGATTTTCAGGGGGCTTCCCTGATTGCCCCCGTTTTGTTGGGGCTTTTTTTGGGTCGGAGTACATGAGTCGGTAGTAGGGTGACTCATTACTCCGCCACGCAGTTTCAAACACATCTGTGTACTTGCAGAATGCTTTAAAATTGGGGGTTTGGGTTGCAGCATTCGAATTGTTTCCCCTTTTTTGTATAAATCATTGAAAGAAATCGCGTTTGGGGAAATTTTTTGGGTAAAATAAAAAATAAAATGACAAAACAATTTGTTTCTTTCATAGTTAGCCAACCAGCAAATCTTTTTTCAGATAGGACTCCCCTTTTTTGTTTTTTTTGGGCGTTCAAAAATTGTCTTTGCATTTTGAAAACCTGTCCTAAAAAAAGACCTTAGAAAGGAAATTTTTTTTCACTACTTTACGGTTTAAAAAGAGGGAAGAAAGGAGTCTTTTTGAACACTTTCAAGGTTTTGGTTTTTCAAAAGGTTCGGAAGGTAGCCCAAAAACTGTTTTTTCAAAAATTTTTTCAAACTTCAACGTGTTCCGTTTTTTGTTGGGAAAAAAAACGAAAGCTTTTCCCTTTTGGGTTTGAGGGGGGAGAACAAGGCTCGCCCTCAATTTTTTTGTCAAAAACTTTGCCCTGGCCCATGATAAACAATGTATTTCTACAAGATCGGGTTTTTGATCCGAAAGTTTTCCTTGCGAAAATAACAACGTTCAGCCTTTCTTTCAGTAATAGTCGCCACTTCCACACTGGAAAGGCATTGAAACATCACTTCCCTGACTCCCATGTTAAAACACAAGTTTCTTCTGTTTTTAAAGAAACGACAGCCCCCCACTTACGCCGAACAGCGCACCCTCAATTCAAATCAATGCCCCCCGGGAGGCCTAGCAGCAGACGGCCCAAAAGATGTCATGCCTCCCTTTGATGGTCCTCGATATTAATTGGTGCAATCACTTTGGGGGGGAAGGGGGGAGAAAAGGGGGGGGGGGGGGAGGATAACAGGTACGTGCTTTCAGGATCAAAACCAAGGAAGGGGGCGGTGGAGGGGCGGGGGGGGATAGCGGGGGGTGGCGGTTTTCTAATGTGTCATGAGTCAACTTTTACTTTTAAGGGGCAAACCAAACCAGCGACACATCAGGAAAATTTTCCAGCGCCTTCCTAATTTTTATTTCCCTTTAAAAAGCTTAACGGGTTCGCGATCACCAAATACTATTTTCGCGTAGCCCCCCCCGTTTTAAATAACGATTGGCGATTTTAGAGGTTTGGGAAAATTTTTGGAAAAACGGTTTTAAAATTGGCCAAAACGATATGATGGGGTGATTGTTGTGAAAAATGGGGGTTTCGGCAGAACCATGGGGGGCGTGCCCCGATAAGACTTCTCTTCGACCAAAGGAACCGCCTTATGGCGGCCATCGGTGTCGGGGGGTGACGACACGAAAATGCTGACGCCCGTCTTGGTGACGTGGCCCCACGTAGGGGGACGCCCAATAGGGCCTCATGAGGTGGCCTCTTGCATCCGGCCAAGAGGCGGCGAACGAAAAAAAACTGTCGAAAAAACGGGCCGGAATTTGACCCCGGGAACCATGGGCGCCGCCATTTTGGGGCCACGGGGGCGGGCGCCGCCATCTTGGCCGTGACGCAAGATGGACGCCGCCGACCAATAGGCGCGGCCCATGAGGGGGCCCATTGCGTCCGTGCCCAAAGATGGGGGCGCCCATGCACCACGTGGCCCAAAAGGGGGGCCCCATGCTTTCCGTGTCAACTTCCGGCACGTTTTTTTGGACTTTCACCTACATGATAAACTACTAGTGTGAGTGCGAGGGAATGTAAAGACTAACAAATTCAGCAGATAAGAAGGGCGATACGGGAATTTTATTTTAAAATGTGCAGCAAAATTTGACTCAATCCGTTTTGAAAAAAAAAGGCAGCCCGTGGGTTTTCAATAAGAAGGGGGAGCATGGCGTTGCCGATGTGACCTGAAAAAAAGGGGAGCGCAGAAATTTTTAAAATAGATTATCTTTTGTGTCCTTTAAAATGCACAGAAAGGGGAAAAAAAGATTTTTAAAAAGCGAAACCCCCTCCCCACCCCAAACCCCTTCTCTGTTTGTTTTAAATCCTAATAAGGAAGGCTGTAGCACATCGGGCACAATTTTTATCTGTTTTATAGAATTGGGTACACTTTGTACAGAACCGAGTATAGTAATGCATCTGTCAGCTGCTGATTCCCCGCACAAACATTCACATGTGCATGCATGAATAACCAATACCCCCCTTTCAAACATCATCTGACTCCAACAAAAACAAGGGTAAATACCGTTTTTTTTTTTAATTTTATTTTCCCCCCCCGTGTCTCCCTTCCCCCTTTTCATACACAGCACTGGTGGGGGGTTTTTTTTCCCCCGTTCACGGTCATATTCGCTTTATAACCTCCGGGGTCTTCATCACAAAAATTTGGACCTTCATTCCTCTTCCTTTAAATTTCGACTCCTGGGACATCAACATATG